>LOJH01019988.1:325-20667 GCA_001685095.1 Ellobius talpinus | reverse complement strand
AAGAAAAAAGACTGTCAAATCTTGCCAAGACAGGGTAAGATGGTTTTGAAAAATATCCTGCTTTTGAAAATTGTCTGTCAGTTACTCTAGGCCTTAGCAAAAGTTGGTTGCTTCAGCATTGCAAATGAGACTTTGGGTGATTGCCCAGGTAACCAGTTATCTCTGTCATTTGTTGCAATTTTGGAAGTTGCTTGATTGCTCTTCCCGCTTACACAAGTAATATTATTTCCCTTCTCGGATCTTCGATGGGGTTGAAGACTAGAGAGTTGTAGTTACTTCTCTCTCATGACTTAGCCAAGTTATTTATAATACAATATTTAAACTCCTTAGTATAGGATAATTATTGAAACATTTATCACATGTTTCTTGCTTAATATTGTTTATGCTGGCTGTAATTCTAATTTTTATACCTGATATTTGTTCTTATTGTATATAATTTTGTATTAGGCTTAAAACTTTCTTATTTAAACAAAAGGGGGAGGTGCTGTAGGAATTCCTACAGCCAGTAGCCTTTAAGTTACCTGCCCACTTGGGAATGGCCTCTTATACTATAAATGCCTATGTAAAGCGCAGGTATGTCCTCTTTTCCAGCTGCAGAATTCAGTTGCTGTTCCCCACTCAAGCAGAGAACTGAGATCTGTGAGTCTACCCCTAAATAAATAACCCTCCATTATACTCAATTCCAAGCTAGTGTGGAATTTCTTTTAAGCATCCATCATCACATTATACACACATAAGTCAAAATAAAAATAGTTGTTAAAAGGAAGCAAATCCCCATGAAGAGAAGGCTAAGGGACTCTGTTTTTCAGGCTACAATAGTCGACAGAGGTAAATGTTACAGGTTCCTCGAGATATTTCCAACCTTTCTGGTTCTTCAGTTAAAAAACTTGCATCATCATTAAGCAGTGGCAGCAGAAGCTGCTTATAGCTTCAGTAAGGTGCAAAGGGCACAAAACTCATTCATCCCCAGCAAAGGGGTTCAGACTTTCCAGTAACTAGTATTTTATATTTCTTACTCACTGATATTTTATGATGAATTACAATGATATATTTCAGTATGTTTTTAATATATTTTAGGGTAGTGAGAAGACTGAGGTAGAGTTCATTTTGAACTTCACACTGTGTGGTTGAACTAACCCTGAAAGAGTTTAAAATGGCAGGTACTAAGAAGAGGACAGGAAGTGGGATATCCCTTGAGTCTCCCCTTAAACTTCTCAACAAAGGGCTCCTCTTTCCCAGCTCAGTGGCGATCTCCCGTTCTGACAACAGATCCATTTCCACAATATAATCCTCACCTCAATGCTTCTGATGAGCAATTTCCAGCTGATGAATGTTCTAGATATTTGCACTGATATTGCTTTCATTTTCCTTAAAACAGCTAGACAGGCAGATGGAGAGTTTGCCAATCACACTCAATAGCCGATAGTCGTGATAGGTTTTGATATGATTGAAGCATCTTGGAACTGAGGATCAGCAATTTGTTTCCAAGGGAAGTCTCCAGAAAGAGCCATGTTCCTAATTGTTTAAAACCTACTTTCTCTTTTGATTACAGTGCATCAAAGTTTCTTCAAGTTTGGTGATTTTAACCTTTCTCAGTTTCATAAGCAAATGCAAAGATGGCTCTGATACATACTCAAAACTTCAACAAAAAAAAGAATTGGTGTGCCCAGTGATACAAACCTTATCGGAAAAAAAGGAAGAAAAAAACGGCATACAACTGAGATATAAATTAAACAAGACCTTTAATTTTAAAGGAAAATGCAGATTAGAATTTACTTAATATTTTACTTTCAGGAAGCCCAAAGAGGGGGTGCCACAGAACTTATTCCCTGAATCATTCCTTTGATATACTGAGAGCTACCATATATATCAATTATTTGTATCTGCTATTGCTGCCTCTTTCAAATTTAAATTTTAATAAATTTTAATAAAAATAAATTTAAATTTATCTGCTTCTGGTTGACCCCAAGAAATGAGAGACTCTAGGGCCATGTGAAAAACCAGACATAAAGGGATATAGGAAATATGATACAATCATGGGTTGAGTGTAGTTTAATTGGCTGAGTGTTTTCCTAGCATGCAAGAGGCAAGACTTTGATACCCAGCATCCCAACCCCTAAGAGGCAGAAGGATCAAAAATTCAAGATCATCCTTAACTGTGTAGCAAGTTCAAGATGAGCCGGGGCTATGTGAGATCCAAGAAGGAAGGAAAGAAGGAAGAGAGCTGATGTGGGATTCCCCTCTGTGTGCTGTGAATACCGTTGGTTACTAAAGAAACTGTCTTAGGCCTGCACAGGGCAGAATATAGGTAGGCGGGGAAAACTAAACTGAATGCTGAAAAAGAAGGTGGGGTCAGTGAGAAGTCGATAGCCCCGCCAGAGACAGACGCTGGAGCTTTACCCCATAAGCAACAGCCTCATGGTGATACACAGATTAATGGAGACGGGTTAATGTAAGATATGAGTTAGCCAGAGTCATGCTTAAGCTATTGGCCAAACAGTATTGCAAGTAATGTGGTTTCTGTGTGATTATTAAGGGGCTGAGCAGCCAGGAACAAACAAGTGGCCTCCTACAATGGAGAGGGACTGGAGAAAGTGGAGAGAAGGAAGGGGGGAAGGAGGAAGGTAGAAAGAAAACACCACATAACCAAAGCAGATTTTCTCTTCATCCTAAAATCGCACGTCTTAGTTACTGTTCTGTTGCTGTGATGAAATACCATGACCACGGCAACTAAAAAGGAGGTGTTTAATTGAGGGCTTGCTTAGAGCTTCAGAGGAGGAGCCGTGATCAGCATGGTAGAGAGTATGACAGTGGGCTGGCAGACATGGTGCTGAAACAAGAGCTGAGATCTTAATCTGATCCACAAGCGTGATGCAGAGTTAAGTCTGCAGATGAAAATGTTGCTCTCAGCTACTGCTCCAGAGCCTGACTGGCTGCCTGCTTCCTGCCATGATTGTCATGGACTTAACCTCTTATAAATGGCCTTCGTGGAATGTCTCCTCACGGCAATGTAACAGTAACTAAGACCGAAGGCTTGCATTAAGCAGCTCTCTAGATGCTGAACACTGAATGGGAGAAAGAAAATCTTGGAGGTACCAGTACAACTAACAGCTATGCCTCCGGGAGAGTCTGCTATCCCCAGTTTCTTCCTCCGTCTTTGCTTCCCAACTGTAGACCATCCTGTGATATCTTCTTTGATTTAAAGTCTCTGATTCCAAAAAGCATCTGACTCCATCAATCCCAAGGTGATTGTACGGGTTAGATTTTAATCGAGTGTGAGAGATGTGGTTCTCAGCTCCCCCACTTAGGAGTATAGCCTGTGTGGGTGCCATGACATTCCTGTGAGTTAATGGTACTCAGAACACAGTGATGAATACACAAATTACTCATTTCTCAGGGTCGTACATCCCCTAACGAGACTGAGAGTTTTGTTTTGTTTTATATTTATTTACTTATTTCTGTGTTGTCAGGGAGAACCATGCATGTGCAAGGTACACGTGTGGAGGTCAAAGGACAAGTCAAGCCAATCCTTTGTTTCCTTCTATCATGTGGGTCCTAGATATAAAATTCTGATTATCCAGTTTGGCCACAATAATCTTTACCTGCCTAGCTCTTCTACCAGGCCCAGATTGAGTCATTATGAATGTAATATATAGGTCAGAAGTGTGAGATAGTTTAAGGACTTCAAAAACAGGACACATGCACACCCCTAAACGAGCCATTTTTCTTCATTTTGAACTATAATATAATACAGATATGTAGTGTCCAGGGTGTTAGCATGTGGGAATAACCAATGTGAGGAGGAAGCCAATAGATAAAGAGGCAAAGCTAAGGACGAAGAACCAGCCCTACCAGAAATGTGCTACATCGGACCTTCGGTCATGTGGATGAATTCAAAGCTTCCTTGCCTAAGGCTTTATGAACTCAGATTGTTTGACTTTCTGCTGAAACTCTCAGTCGTCGCTTTCACTGGCCCACTTCTCTACACATATGTCATAGGAGAGGCTTATCTGCCTGGTGCTTCCAGCTCAGCTCTCTGTCCTCACAGTTCTCGGGCAGTGACATCCAACAATTTGCAAAGCCATGATGGATAGAAGACGCAAAATTTGACATGGACGTAGCTGTTCTGGTTTTCTGAGGTCCTGACCATTTGTCAATGGTAATTATTCTGTGTAAATCATTAAAAATAATTGAGTTGCTAAGGGGAACTTATTACCGCTGTGTCACCAATCTCGCACAAGAAGGACGAAACTCTAGCTCCATTAGTCTTAAGCTGATACTGAAAAAGAGTTTTGCCTGGGATGCCTTCCTTTCTAGTCTTAAAAAGACTCAACGGGGAGGAACAAATTTGCACGGTGATTATTGAGCATTTCAGGAGCGTGAACCACAGGCTTGCTGAGATTTGAATGTTCTGTGTTGAAAACTTATTAACGCTTAACAGGTAGACATGGAGATTGACATACAATTAAACCAAGGCTGCCTGATCATGTTATGGAAAATGAGACATCCCTTGAGACTTTTCTTTGTGGTTTAAATCCCATGTATTTTTCTGTGCTTTCGATCTTATCATTTATTCATGGTTCGGATCCCACATGTGAGCCACAGTATCTTGCTGCTGCCTGCATCACAGCCCCCTCCTTTTAGTGGCTCCATCACTGAACATGTTGAGTTCTACATTGAGCGTGTTCTGCAGCCTCAATTCTTCAAAGCCTTGTAATATTTGTCTCCTCCTAGATGCTCTGTGCCCTTTTGAATACATTTTTCTCAATGGCTATTAAAGCACTGCCTGCATATGAGTTAATTTAGGAAAACGTTTGTATTCAGCTATGGAATATTTAAGAATTCAGGAAGAAGGATGTGCCATGCCACCTCCATCGGCCAACACCCAGCACCTCAAACATTTTAGCTGCATCTTTGGTGGTTTCTCATAAAAACATCTCCAAATCCCTCTTCTCTGTCCCTGTCCCCTGAATATTGCAGCTGTGGAGCAGAGCATGCGTGCAGAAATATGGTAAATATGGGTCTGGTTCCAAGGGTCTTGAACACCTCTGCTCTGCTGTGTGTTTCAGAAACTATCACGTGAACATATGCCTCCCAGCTTGCTGGAAATGAGAAGCCGCTTGGGCACAGGCAGGTCTGATGATTCCTCCTAACCACTTGCTGCAGACAAACACAAACTCCTAGCAAAGCTGAGGAAAGCTCCCTACAGCTAACCTGCTGGGGAAAGGTGGGATGAATGACTTCCTGTCCACCCGCCATTGGCGCTCCTGGTCTGAATGTTGATTTTACTTACAGTTCCAGAGTGAATTGTGGTTCAGTATTGGCAAGCAGATAGACACATCTTTCTTTTCTCAGTCTGTTTTTCTCTTAAGTGGTGTGCATTTGTCAGTGCAAAGGCTGCCAGCATGGACAACTGCTAAGAATGTTGATGAGTGTTTTGACAACTCTGTTATCTGGGAATTCTAAGGCTTTGTTTTCTTAAATATGATAATATTCAGGTTTCTATTAACTGATTTACCCAATAATCCTTCATGATCATTTCTTAAATTATATATTCTGCATCTTTTTGCAAATTACTCACATTTTCTATATTTTTTGAGATTTTCATATAGAGATACAGGTTTATTACTTAAAAATCATTTCAGTTTTGATGTTGAAATGCCTTACACCTATGACTGAGGCTTATTCATACACTGTTTTATTTTATTTAATTTTTGTCTTTGTTTTTATGAGCTAACATCTCTCTACATAGTCCTGGCTGCCCTGGAACTTTACTCTGTATTCTGGGCTGATCTCAGCCTCACAGAGATCTGCCTCACTCTGGCTCTGCCTCCAGAGTACAGGGAATAAAGGCATGGCTGCCACACCTGGATATTTTAATTTTCAAGTATTCTTGGTTTAACATAAATAAAGAATGTGACACCGTTGTCAGGAGTGAATAGGTTGGTGAATGAACCTTCCTACCGAGACCAAGGCTAGCAACCGACATTTCCCCTGCTTTTCCAATGTACTGCTCAAGGGATGTCTAAGGTAATACATCTTGCTGCATTTTATCATTTAATATTCATAATAATCAAAGTAAATTGGTCTCGGTGTTTTTTTTTTCTTTTTTCTGAGTTACAGGGATTGACTTACTTGCTGAAGATAAAAGGTCGCGTCAGGCTGGGTAGCTCACCCTTACAATGCCAGCAATCAGTAGGCTGAGTAGCTACAGGGGTGTGCCAAATCCTAACACAGCTTGAAATGCATAGCAAGAGCTTGCCTAACACCTAAAAACAGCAGATAATGACTAAAATGCATGTTTCACAGTAGGTGAATAAAGGTGGATTTCTGACCTGGGCTGTATGTTACTATAGAAGATGAGTGTTAGAGATTTCTTTTATTGTTACCATGGGCTTGACAACTGACTAAAGGGCCTCCATGTTGTTCTCCACTCTTGCCTCTCTAATGTGGACTGTATCAGGAGCTGTACACAAGATGTCTGACTAGTTACAGGAAGAGCCCAAGGAAATAATGACCTTCATTTTCATAACTTACAGAATGGAAAAGTATGTCTCAAGTGTGTAAGGAGAACTGATACGTCCATCTGGTCCACCCACTTTGAGGAAAGTAGACACTAGCCAGGGAACATTTATCAACTACCTATCTAAATTTCTCCTAATTCAGCTTCCTGACAAAACAAACTTTCTGGCAGGGCCTCCATTTTATTTTCTAGTCACCTTTTCAAATATAGTGGCCTTCTCTATTTTAATGTCATGTCTTTACACTTTATTGGCCTACTGTGTGACAAACAGCTAGAATTCTGTCCTGTAACACTGGCTACTTCCTGCTTCCACCGCTGACCTTCATAGACCCCGAGTGAGCTTTTTAGTCATCAAAACACATGAATCTATCTTATAGACTATTATTATTACAGAAAGATACTTGGGCAGTGTAGAATCATGAATAAGGCAGCAGAGATGGTTCCTACCAAGGCACACAGAGCTTGGCACAGTGCTTGCAAAGTTGGCTCCCAAAATCACACATCTGGGCTTGACCATTGATTAGTCATGCTATCTATGGCAAGTTAATAAACCACTCTCAACTGTAGTCTTCTGCAAAATGGAGAAAATCTAAAGGAAGTGATGACTACCTTTGTGAGAGGAATAATAGTCTTCCATAGAAGTCTACTTTCTAGTTCCCAGAAGCTGCAAATGTGTGGTTCCTCGTATTGAAGTGGACTTTGTAAGAAAAAATGCATTTAACTCATCTATCCCTTTAAGATAGTGAGGTTAATGGGTGTGGGGTGCATTTGCCTGCACAAAATGGGAGGCAGAGGCAAAATGATCACTCATGGGTTGAAGCCAGCACAGCTACATAGAGAGTTTGATGCCAAACGGGTCTGTGTGACAATATTCTGCCTTAGAAAAGTGAGACTTTCCTAAATTATTTGGTCTTTAAAATATAAAAAAAAGTATTACTACAGCTGGAGAGAGATTCTGTGCAGAAGTGACTGATTGCCAGGAGCTGAATGGCGAGGTGTGGACTGTGAAGCACCAGAGAGGCTTCCTACAACTAAAGCATCCCCTGTGAAAGTCAGAAAGGGAACTAAGGTTCATTCCTGTAACCACAAAGTGCTAGATTCTGAAAGCATCCTAAAAGAGCATGCAATCAAACCTTATTCCTAAATACCCACTTGATGTGGGATTCCCCTCTGTATGCTGGGAATATCATTGGTTAATAAATAAACTGGCTTAGGCCTGCACAAGGCAGAACTTAGGTAGGTGGGGAAAACTAAACTGAATGCTGAGAGAAAGAAGGTGGAGTCAGTGAGACACCATGTAGCCCCACCAGAGACAGACACCGGAACTTTACCTGGTAAGCCACAGCCCCGTGGCGATACACAGATTAATGGAGATGGGTTAGTTTAGGATATAAGAGTTAGCNGGTGGGGAAAACTAAACTGAATGCTGAGAGAAAGAAGGTGGAGTCAGTGAGACACCATGTAGCCCCACCAGAGACAGACACCGGAACTTTACCTGGTAAGCCACAGCCCCGTGGCGATACACAGATTAATGGAGATGGGTTAGTTTAGGATATAAGAGTTAGCCAGAAATACACTTAAGCTATTGACCAAACAGTATTGCAAATAATATGGATTCTGTGTGATTATTTCAGGGCTGAGCAGCCAGAGGCAAACAAGCCGTCTCCTACAACACCTACTTAGGAAAGACATACCCCAAGCACCGAGATTTTAATCCAGCAAGACACATGCAGTACAGGACTTCAGACCTACAGAGCCATGAAACTAAATGGATGTTGCCTCAAGCCAAAGTTTGTGGTCATTTATTTGGCAACCATGGGAAAAACCATCTCCTAATTGTGTGCTGAGAATCCAAGCATGTCACAAGCATACAGCTCTGGGTTTGGGGCCCTGTTAACTATTCTATTAGTATGTATAACTTTTGGCTGCATTAAAACAACAACAACAACAACTGGCTATGGAACTTTTCAAACTCTCTTGGCATAAAAATATCATTAGCAAAAGTTTTTTTGGGTCCCAGCTAATTAGAAGCCATACCTAACAAGCAGTACACTTTGTATTCCCAGAGCCTTCTGCTGCCTGGCTACCACAAGAAAACAAGTTATGAATCCAGCTCCTGTAACTTCTCATTAAGTTCCACCAGTTAGTGGTCAGCAGTAATACCCTTGTTACCCTTGAAATGCAAATGTCCATACCTCTCGTCAACCCACTGGATAAGATGGAAGGATCTTAAAGGACGCTTGTAAAAATTTAGGATGCTGGACATCTTAACTGTCTGCTTCTTTCTTCCGTGAACATTTCTTTCGGCCCGTATGATTCCTGGATTTTTCTTTAGCTTCCCTGTCCCAAATCCCCATCCCCATGCTGTAAAGCTTATGCAAGGAATAATAGATGGAAGGATGAAAGGACGAATTTGGAAAGTCTAGAGTTGGATTCATTTGATCACGGGGAGGAAACAACAGCAATATTGAGTCTGTGGAGGCAAGTTGGAGAGCCAGGGACCCTGTGCAAACTAGGTTATTCTTGCCTTTCAATAACAGGTGCGTTTCTTCCAAATGATGTGGCATGACTTTCCTCTCCAGCAGATGGGTAATTAAGGAGAAAAAAACGGCGATCGACAGCCGCACGTGGGGAAAAAGACTGAGCTGCTGAGCGGCTGGTGTGCTGTCAATTCTAATCCAGTATTTTGCAATCTGGCTTTAAAATAAATTATGCTATCATGTGCTTTTAGGGGAAGAAAACCACTCATTACAGTAGAGGATGCTACCCATGCATGCCTTGTGCCAAATCCCCCCAGTCTGAACTGAAAAATACGGAATGTTTAGCAAATGTTTTAATTACTTGTCTGACCTGGAGATAAAAATACCATGATCAAGGCAACTTAGAGGAAGAAGAGTTTGTTGGTGTCTATGGCTCCGGGGATGAATCCATCATGGCAAGCAGGGATAGCAGTGGGCACGGAAGCAGGAGCAGGAAGCTGAGAACTTGCTTCCTCAGCCTTAAATACAAAGCCAAGAGAGTGAACTGCAAGTAATTCAAGGTGTTTAACCTCAAAGCCCACCTAAAAGTGAGATGCCTCTTCCTACCTAAATACCTCCCAACAGTGCTGCCAACAAGAGACCAAGTGTTCAAATAGCCAAGACTATGGGCGGCATTTCTCATTTTAAAATAAGAAGGATTTTAGAAACTACCTGCTGCTCCTGACAAAAGTTACGGAAATTACCCTCCTCCTTACTTAGCAAACTACAACTGTGGTGAGGGTCCCATGATGCCAGGAAGAGATACTAAAACACGCCAAGGAAGCCTATAGCTGCTGGATCATCATGGGGCATCTCCCACCAAGGGTTTTGTCAATTACTCTCACCCGAATTTCTACGGTTTGAGCTGTGGTCAAACAATTGCCATGGCAACCATTATCTCCAACACTTTATATTCTTTGCTCATTTCTGTTCCACTTTGGTGAAGCATTAGCGTTTTCATGTTCAATTTGCCTTTTTTTATTTTAAAGCATTCGGGTCTTTTCTCACACACGTAGCCATGCTTAGCATCCGCTGCCGTCACATTGATAGAATTTTTTAATGGTCTGGTATTTGGCTTTTGTTAAATATGAATTAAAATCCACCTACTCAGAGTTCTGCTTTGATCACCAAAGTTTCCTTCAAAGGGATGGAAGAAGACGGACTCTCTTGAGGTACCACCACCCAGCTCTTTGTACCTGAGAGCTGGTGAATAGGGCTGGCCTGATCTGGATAACTTTTGAGGACAAAATTGAAAGAAAAAAAGAGTGATTGCCTAACTAGATTCCAGGAGCCCTTTCTCTAATCAAAGTCCAAGCCTCATGGATCACTGCTCTTTCTAGCCCTGGACCTGTCTATCACTTTCATATATAAAAGTACAACATGCTGAGATAGGTTCCTTTCAAGGCCTTTCATACCAACTTTCCTGTACTTTTATGAAAAATAATTACTCATTCTTCTAATCCTTTACCCTACCAAAAAGTTGCTGCAGTCTTTGGTGCTATGATTAGAGCCTAGAAGAAGAAAAGGACAGCCCTGTTCCTCATGGAGGAACAACCAGCGGCTGTGACATAGATTACGTGCTGGGGTCTTCTGCATAAAGAGATCAAGCACCATCGGCACAGGCTAACTGCAGTACCCCGTGCTGCATCAAATTGAATTGAAGCCTTTCCATCACCATTTTTACATGGTGGGGTAGGCAATTTAGAAAGATTAAATAGCCTGGCCAGCTCCCAGAAGCTAAGTGGAAAGGCTGATGCCTTTCCATAAGGGTGAAGCATTGTTGCAAGTTGTTCTGAACAGCAGCATAGTTAAGAACCACCAGGCATGCCAACCTGTTCAAACTCAGATGGCTGGGAGGTGGAATCCTATCTGTCTGCATTCTAGCTTCCTGTCTAGAAGGTTTGTGCCCTGGAAACGTACAGATTGCTGCTGCTGGCCAGGGCTCCACATGTTCAGGATGCCTGCTTTAACCCACATTTTATTCAAGTGGCTAATTCAAGTGAAACAAGGGTCCCAGACACTTTCTGGGTTTGCCTTCGTCATGTTGAGTGAGATAGCAGAGTGGGAAGCATGCAGACCCTCCTAGAATAGACACTCCCCATAGAAGCAGCATGGTGCAGTCAGGGAGCACCAGTGAGAACACAGTTTATTCAAGAGGGGTAACTTTGAGTAAGGAGTAGAATTTCTCAGACTTATCCCCTGTGTATAAATGTCTAAATTCTGCGGGAAAGAGGAAGAAGAAACGAAATCTGCAAAAGCCTTCTTAGAATCTCTTATTTGGTGACCTCAATCAGAGTAGCAGTAAGAGAGAACGGACACCCTCTCCAATCTCACATGGTTTCTCCCTAAGAGGACTCTCCAGTTTGGATGCTTTGAAGTCACTAACATGCAGAGCTTCTGTACAGAAGTCGCAGCTGTGAGCAAAGGCAGGCAATGCTTAGCTGGAGACAGAAAGTGCCAAAGGTGACCAGCACAGCTATATGGTACGGAAGCTCAGCATAGGTGGTGGGAAGTGTATCCTAGGGCCTTACAGGTAGACAGTGCTGTCTAACCAAGGCAGGAATGCTTGGTGACTAGCCAGAGTCATCCCTGAAACCCAGGGAGAAAAGAAGACTTATAAACATGGATAAAAAGCCATGAGACGGCCTCAGAGGCCTGTGCCATTCTTTCAATCACTCAGGAAATGAGCACTGGCCACTACTGAATGTCAGATTGCGCTCATGTGGAAGCAATCAGTTACAGATATCAGTCTGTCTTCAAGGAACTTCAAAGATACACGCTAATAAAGTAATTGCACTATAAAATCTCTATAAGGGATATTGATGAGTGCTCAGAGTTAGGGGTACATCTGGAAAATTAGAGGTGTATTTGGTAGTGAAAGAGATTCTAAGTGGGACTACTTCATGAGGAAATGAGAGGCAGACACTTAGGCAGGTGAGGAAGTTTGCATATGAGTGTGTATCACACGGCACATCCGGATGGCACACTGAGGCCCTAGTTTAAGAGATACCTCTTGAACGTGAGTGAACAGGACTGAGGGGCAGGAGTGTGCATTTTGAGTCAAACAATTGAAACAAAAAGCAGAGATTGATTGGAATTAATCTCCTGATGTAAAAGAAGCTGTCCCCAAGTTAATATTAAAGACAGATCAGAGAATAGAAGACAGGAAGGGCAAGTTCGCCATGAAGCTCATATCTTGACAGCACGATGGCCACTTCCATCCCTTTAACAAGGGCCTTCTCTGGTTCCTTCTACCTATAATTTCCTACTCCTTCCATGGGTGATGACCTCAGCCATGAAATTAGTGTTGACCATGAGAGCAGGCTTAAACAGGACTATTTTATGTTCCCCCTGTCTAATGACGATGCATTAGCATCCTGTTTTAACTAAAGCCTTAGAAGCATGTGTCCTCCAGGGATGCCTCTCACTCCATGGCTTCAGTGCAGGTCTCTCTGGATTGTGAGCAAGATGAAAGTTTTACTAGCTTGTCCCAGTGTCCGGAAGTCTTGATTTTTGTCCTGTTTTATTATGTGATACATGAAGGTACTATCCAAATTAGGTGCTGCAGTGATGGCTCTGGTTAAGAACACTGGCTGCTCCTCCAGGGGACCTGGGTTCGGGGCCCAGCTCTCACTGCCTGTAGCTCCAGTTCCCCGGGCACCCGATAACTTCTTCTGTCCTCCACAGGCACTGTATGCACATGGTGAACATTACATACATGCAGCAAAATATTCACACAAATAAAAATAAAATAATAAATATTTGAAAGTACTATCTAGTGTAGTGAGGAGGCTGTTTGCTTGTTTCCCACCCTCCCAGACTCCCAAAATAACCACACAGAAACTGTATTCATTAAATCACTGTTTGGCCCCTTAGTTCTAGCTTCTTATTGGCTGACTCTCACATCTTAAACTAAGCCATTTCTATTCAGCTGTGTATCGCCGCGTGGCTGTGGCTTTATCAGGTAAAGTTCTGGCTTCTGCCTCCGGCAGGGCTACATGGCTTCTCCTTGACTCCGCCTTCTTTCTCCCAGTATTCAGTCTAGTTTTCCCTGCCTACCTCTGTTCTGCCCTGCTCTGCTATAGGCTAAAAGCAGTTTCTTTATTAGCCAATGGTATTCAGAGCATACAGAGGGGAATCCCATATCAATCTAGCATAAGAGGTCATGAGTTAAATATGAAAAAGAAACAGAATGTTGGCTGAATTTGTAGACAGATACAATTCTGCATCTGACAGTCACTAACTTACTAAGGTGCTAGGGGTCTTCTATCAGTTACTGACTTGCTAAGGTGCTAGGGATCATCCATCAGTTATTGACTTACTAAGGGGCCTGGGGTATTGGCTAGCCAATCAGAGCCTTTCTTCCTACATTCATAAAATGTCAGGAATTCCCTTGTAATGTAAATGAAAGCATTAAGAGACCTTCAGAGAGCTCAATTGTTCATGATACGAATACAATTGTAGTTTTTTATTTATTTAATCCTTGCTTTTTGAGAATTAAACAAACTAAAGGGATTGTTTTGAAGATCTACAGTTCTTAATAGAAAAATAGTTTCTCATTCTAAATATATCTACTGTAATATTAATTTGTATTTCTAATATGCCTTAAATTCTGGAGAAATGCAGTTGTTCTCAGCGATGGGGAAATCATTAGAACCTAGGAAACTCTGTCCTTTGCATAGAGAGCCAGGACCCATTGCCACATCAGCAGGATTTGCTTTGCACACAGCTCACAACTTCAATGGGCTTAACAGATGAAGCTCAAGGGTAGAAACACACTTAACGTGTTCTCAAACAAGCTTTGATTAAGAAGGCTAAGAGGTGTATTGAAATGGTTGGGGGGTGGTAATTGATACAAATTAAACTAAGCTTTCCATCAATACTGTTATTACCAGGGCAATGAGCAGTAAAAAACAGAATATCTCTTGGTAAATATGAATTCTAGTTGATTTTTATGCTGAACCTCAGTGCTCAGTGCTACATGGATTCCAGTGTCAGGCGAGCTATAGACCGAGCTCTGTCCTGAGTCTGTCCTGTGTAGGTTAACTTTATGAACTGGAAATCCACACTTTTTTTTTCAAATTATTTTCATTCTCAGTGTTTTGGGTGAAACAGAGTACAGGCAGTTGGTGGAAATTTTGGACCTATATTGTTAAAATTTTTAAACAAACAATAATGAAAAATTCTGTTATATCATTTGGGTTTTTCTATAACCATGGTCAGTTCAGTTGAAACAAACATTAAAAATAAAAATTTTCATTTGTCACATTTGCTTCACATTCTTATGAGTTTTAATTTTTCATATTGTATTCTGTCCACTAACATTTCTTTGCTGGTTTCCATTGGCCTTTGGAGTATTTGTGGGATTTCTTTGTTAGTTTGTGCCATTTTCATATATATTAAGGCATAAACCATTTTACATAGGATATGGCTCAACTCCCCCAGTAAAGCTTTTAGTGGAAAGGGATTTTTCTACTGCTTGATCCATACGTGGATCATGTAAATAATCCCTGATTAGGAGCTTTGTGAGATGTCGAGACTCTTCTGGTAGAAGGCCATCACAGGGACACTCGGATGGATGAGAACTTGACTTGGTTACTAACAGCCACCGTACAGGAAAGTCCCTGCTTAGCTAGGCCTGCGTCCTGCCCTCTGTTTAAAACTAACATTCATTGCAGGACCAGGAAGACAGAAAAGATGGGCCCTTGAACCCTGTCTTCCTCTTTCCAATGTGGCCACACTGAATACGCTTTCCGTATCACCATCATTTGTTTCTCTAAATAGACTTATAAAGGACAGTTGGCCAAATCTATCTTGTTAGGGTTGTTAGGGCTGCTAATGCCCATGCCTTGATCCTAACAGCTCCTAACAGGCTCCCCGGGGTGTGGGTATTTTGTGATTTAAATGGTTTTTGGCATAGAGATTGTTCCTCACTGTCTACCCCTGGCTTCAGGATAACTAGCGTTCCACTGATGGCTATAGTGTGAGAACCTGATAAGGGAGGTTTGTGTAGTTTGGTCTCAATCAGCTCTGTAAAAAGGGGAACTGGGAGCCTCTATCTAGTGCTTCAAACCCGAGTCAAGCTACCACACTAGTCTACCAAATGATGCTTATGTCATTTCCACACGTCAATTATGAGCAATACTACAATCGCTGCAGGATTTAATACCTCTTTAATAGGCTGATTGCATTTCCATTGGATGATTTAGCATATACACTGGTGTTCTTGGATTTGTGATAGGATTGCAATCCAGCAAACCCATAGTAATTTTTAAAGATTGTAAATCAAAACCTAAGTAATCTAGCAACATAACAGCAGAATATCTTCTGTCTGCACTCAGGGTAGCCTGACTCACCAAGAGCAGTAGCAGCAATTATCACTGTCCCAGTGACAAACAACCCAGGAAAGGGGTCAAAAAAATTCAAGATAGTTTCTACTACAAGCCAATTGCTTTCACATTATTATAAAATCAAAACACTTAAACTGAACATCATAACCGAGGAACCATTTGCACTCAGAAATGGCATTACTGGATGATATGGCAATTCAATTTTAGCTTTCTGAGGAATGGTCATTCTTTTCTCTACAGGGCCACACCCATTACATCCCACCAATATGTCCCCAGGGCTGTCCTTTCTCAAGATCCTTACTAACATCCATTATCGCTTTTCTCTGTTCTAACAGTCATCCTAATATGTGTGAGGCATTAGAATGCTTGGATTTTCATGAAAGGATTCAAAGGATGACATATAAATCTGTAACAATATAGTTGTCCCTAGAAAACTAAATGTTGAGTGAAAATATCTGGGCCTGGAAAACAAATATTATACACTATCACCTAGGGGCCTGAGGGCAGAAGGAGAGCTGGTGTCAAGAGTTAAAAAGCCCATTGTGAAGGATGAAAAATTCTGGAGTATTAACATGGATCATATTACTGTATTATACTGTTGAAATTTGCTGAGATAGTTGATCTTAATTGTTCTTATCAATCCCCTCAAAGCCGTGGTGCGGTTGATATAAAGTGGTCTGTAAGGTAGTTTGAATATGGTAATCAGCACATAGTGAGCCTACATCAAAACTTCACGATGTACACCTTAAAACCGCCCAACTTTCATTGGCAAAGCGTACTGTAATAAAGCTGTCTGTGCCAAAGCAACAGAGTAAATCATTGTAGTATGCTGGGAGTTATTCAATATATTTGTTGAAAGAACTGCTTAATGCAGAGTGCGATTCATGATGCAGTTTGAAATTGAAAGGTTTTCATGTTTTATGTACTCAAACCCTTCAGTTTTCATGTGGAAACACAGCTCTGTAAACGGGAAGGAACTTGAGAACAAATTATGCTGTACTTTTCTAGGTTATTATTTCTCACACTCAGGTGCTCTTGGATCCATTTCTTTAGACATAGTAATTGAGAAAATTAGAATAATTTTCCTGAGTGCCAAAAAGTCTTTTGAAGTGTTGTTTTGAGTTGCCATCAAATTATAAGTCACTTAAAAGGAATTATTATTTGATGGCAGTTAACCTTGTTAACTTCACAGATGCATCTGCGTTGGTTCCTTGCTGTGAGACAACCACACTGAAAAGTGCCCTGAGAAGCAACAGCAATGCATTGTCCCGCATAATGGTGGGTTGGGCAAAAGCACTGAGGGGTCCCTCTGCTCCACCCACTGTGTCCGAGGCTCTCTCTTGGATGGACAGCAGTGAACAGACAGCGCTCTGGAATTGTTGTGAAGACATTTCCTGGAGGGAACTGGAAAACCTCACAACCCTTGTGGGAACATTACAAAAGCTTCCAGGAAATTTGGAAGACTCGCATGGCCCTCCAGCAGTGTCACCTACATAAATGGGCTTGCTAGCAGAGAGGATTCTTCAGTGACGTCTGCAAGCTGCAAAGAGAATCGTAGGGAAGCCACTTTCATGACTCATCATGCATGTAGGAGCGGGCTCCTCTGTGATGCAGTTGCTGGAGATGCCCATGCTCCTCTACTTAAATTCCAATAAACTCAAAGGTTCACCAAGCTAGATTTGGGTTGAATTTGTTTGATCTCCTTAATAAAATATTTGCGATGAACATTCCAAATTGATTTTCTCCTGAAATCTGTTCATTCTCCTCATTCCCCAGGGACATTTGCCTTCATGTGTTTACCAACAAGATACCACAGCAGGCTTGCAAGAGTACACACTTCAATGTAAAGAACCCCATGCCTCCTCTGTCAAGCTCACTGCTAAAGCATTGACCAAATTATTTCATACAACTATAACTTCGAGTTGAAGATGATGGGCAGAGAAAGATTTTAGAGGGAAGATTACCAACTTCTTGTTAGAAATGAATGGGGTGAAACAGGAGGACATTATGGCCATTGATCATCTTTATTACAGAAGCAGGCTCAGCCTCAGTTTATGTACTAGCTATTTTTTGTTGATGTGATGAAACACCTTAACCCTCATTGCATTTCAAACATGTATCCCTATATCACAGATAAGTGTAGCTCTCACTCCTCAACAAAGAAACTGCCCCTTTCAAGACAGAAACTACTACAGAAAACCACAATTAATCAAAATGCTAAGAAGAGATGGTCATGCAGTACCCAGCTCCATAACAACCTGCACCAAAGACTCAGGGAACATTGTGGAAGAGCAGCTGGGAACACTGTAAGGGTCAGAGGACCAGGACACACTCAACACAGCAGCACAATAAGTCACAGTATCACTGCCATTACCACTCAAGATGGGAAGCAGTACAAAGCAAGTCTCATAACCATCTGTAGCGGCTCTGAAATCAATTAAGCATCTTCTGCTCACTTCTGTTATCTCTCAGATAAGGACATAATTATATAATTGGGACCCAATTTATTCTTTGTGAGAAGTAGTTACTTATTTGTTTCTTCTCTCTGTCTCCTTCTTTGATGACTTACAGATGTCACAAAGGATAGCACAGCAACTAAACATGGAAATAACGTGACCCATCTTCTGTTCCCAGTGTCCTCAGTCTGCACGTTCCCCACATCATCTCCTGGAGCATGTGAACTCCCTTTTAACTGCTCATATACATCAGTTTCTCATCCACATATAACAGCATTTTACTGTTAACTGTGAGGCCCTCAACGCTATCTAACCACGATCTCAAATCACAAAGAGTAGATGGCAACTTTCCATTAAATATAATATAGTCACCATTCATTCCATCCTCCTATTGGGGGATGGTATACCAGCAACAAACTTTCAATAAGTACAGTTTGCCAACCAGGAGCTTAGATTGAAAGTGTAGAGAAGTTTCCAGAGTCTGTTTCTGCAGAACAGAATGCTCTGTAGGAAGGAAAGCAAAAGACTTTCATGGAAACTAAATGGTTTCATTACAGGGAGATGCAAACAGTTGTGAAAAGAATACAGAAAAGTTCCAGCTGTGCAGAACAGCAGGAAAATAAACATAAAAAGTTGGAGGTTTCTTTTTAAGATGTATTTATATCAGCACATGAGGAAAGAGAAGAGGATGGGAATTGAGAGGCGGGAGATGCCTTTTAAGGGGATTACTGTTTGCTTAGAAGGCAGCAAACCGCCCTATTAGTTGACAAGAATCCTGGCTTCCAAAATTCTGATTTGACAAAAATTCCTTTCCTTTAAAAACTCCCCAAGACTTCTGATCAACTCAGCAGCAACAGAGGAAGAAAGGGAGATTTTCCTAGACTAGGAATGAAAAGAAGACACACAGTGCACAGAGAACCCCTCAGTGTCTATTTTCCTCCACGATGCACATGAACTGGATTTACAACTCTAAGATGCACCTGAAGGGCTTGGGTGCTTGCATCAACCTAAGGACAAAGACCAAATAAATGTACTTCAAAATCAGGTTGCAAAACAGAAATCAGATTTTGCTTTTCATGGAGCCTTTAATTTGTGCGAATGGAAAGTTTGTAGTGTATGTTTTGTGTATTCTTGTTTATATGGTCACTCACATATGTATGCTACATGTTTTTATCTGTGTCAGGCTGGCTGCAAAGGAAAGTCAGACATTAAGTCTGTCCCACAAAAGAGGAGGAAACATGTACAAAATTAAGAAATGTACAAAATTGAAGAATATAAGCTGAAAAACATTTTTATGAATGGTTTACTTTTCCGTTACATTTTGGCATGTTCCCGATTTAATGAGCTAAAGTGGTCTTCAATATCTTAAAAATATTTTTTAAAATATTCTAAAATAACCTATCTCTAATAAGCTATTTGAAAAATAAGGTACTAGTTAATCGTGCTTATTATTCATGTGCTGTGGGAGCTCCTTCCACTCCTTCAGCCAATAGCCTTTAAGATAGCAGCCTTGCTAGAGTCTCTGGCCACGTGACTGCGACTGTGACACATGCTGGTCGATAACGATTATTACACCTACTCCAATTCATTGTAATCACTTTACAACAGATAAAATCTGAAAAACTACAAAAAATGAATGATAACATCCAGGGGTTCAATAATTATTTTGCATATATTTGGGGAGGTATTGTGTAAGACTTATTTTATTTTTTTCCTTCCTATTATTTGATCCTAGGAATTAGCTTTGTTTTCAGTATTATCTCATTAAAAATGGTTCAGTACTGCAGAGAGGGATAGCATCAATTTGACAATATTATCTGAAAGAATTTGTGCTGTTGAATCTAACTGTCAGAATCTGTTGAAAAGTTATGATAGGTCCAATGATGAGACATCATTATCTGTTGTAGGGGGACCACTTGGTCATTCTGGCTGCTTGGCCCTGAAATAATCACACAGAAACCATATTATTTAAATCATGGCTTGGCCCATTATCTCTAGATTCTAACTGGCTGATTTTTACATCTTAATTTAATCAATCTCCATTAATCTGTGCATCACCATGAGGTCATGGCCTACCAGCAAAGTTTCAGCATGTCTGTCTTCAGTGGAGGCTCCATGACTTCTGGCTGACTCTGCCTCCTTTTCCCTAGCATTTAGTTTAGTTTTCTCTGCCTAGCTCTGCTCCCCTATAGCTCTACTATAGGCCCAAAGCAGTTTTTTATTCATTAATGGTAATCACAGCATACTGAGGGGAATCCCACATCACCTCCCCTTTTCTGTTCAAATAAAAAAGGAAGGTTTTAACTTTAACATAGTAAACTTACATATAACAAAACAGATATCAAGAAATAATTACAGTTACAATATTAATAGCTATTTTATCTTTTATCATAACCAAAGAGAACTATAGCTATCAATTCTTCAAACCCATCAAACACTTCAAAAGGATATAATATTACCTAAGTAAACAGGAAGTGCATTGTAAGCAACTTCC
>LOJH01019986.1:0-14465 GCA_001685095.1 Ellobius talpinus | reverse complement strand
CAACCATCTGTAATGAGATCTGGTGTCCCCTTCTGACATGCAGGCATACATGCAGACAGAACACTGTATACATAATAAATAAATAAAAATCTTAAAAAAAAAGACTTTCAGGGCTGGAGAGATGGCGCAGGGGTTAAAAGCACTGGCTGCTCTTTCAGAGAACACGGGTTCAATTCCCAGCACCCACATGGCAGCTCACAACTGTCTGTAACTCTAGTTCTGGGGAATTTATCATCCTGTTTTGCATGTATGTGATTGACATACATACATATAAACAAAACAACCATAGATAGAAAATAAAAATAAATTAATTTTGTGATCACTCAGCCAAAAATGGCAGGACCAGGACTACCTGTCTTAGAGGAAATGATGAAACAGACAGTATTTTGAGGTGGGGCACTTGTGATTACCTTGGAGCAGAAATTCGGAGGCAGAAGGTTGTTTGCTTTGAAGATAGGAGTTGTAAGAGTGGGGGTTTCTACACTGAACCCCATGTTGGGAGCAAACATCAGAACAGGGCTCCTCAGTGGTGTTTTGAGACTGTCAGTATAAAGAGATGGGAGGCTCTAGATTCTCTGTAATCTGTCCATATTTAGGATGATGAGTTTTGCAGTTATGGTTGTTATTTTGAGGTAATATGTTATATATAATACAAGACTAATCTGAAACGTGCTAGGTAGTCAGTCCTGGCCTCAGACTCACGATTCTCCTTGCCTCGGCTTCTCAAGTGCTGGGATCACAGGTATGCGCCATCAGGCCCAGCTTCATCTATTATTTAACCCCCCCCCCNCCCCGCTATTTGCCTGAATTAGTGGTTCTCAGCATCCCTTGATATGCTGGGTCCTATCTACAGGGTTTCAGACTCAGCGGGGCTGAGTGGGTGTGGCAGTTCGGAATTTTCTTTGTTTAGACTAGTGTGGTCTACAGTGCGGGAAGTCATAGACCATGACTGCTCTGAACTCCAGTCTTTTTCCTTTAGTAAATTTTTGAGATAGGGAGGGTGTACTAAGTTATCCAGGTAGACTCTGAACTTTCTGTCCTCCTGTTTCAGTCTCCTGTGTAACTGAATTTCATTTAAAAATATTTATTTGTGTTTGAGTGCTCTGCCTGCATGTTTGCTCGACAGAGGCGGCACTGGATCTGATGACAAGGTGAGCCACAATGTGGGTGTTGGGAATTGAACTCAGGACCTCTGGAAAAGCAGCCAGTGCTCTTAACCAGGAGGAGTGGCTGAACCATCTCTTCAGCTCTTGTTTGTTTTTTGTAGTTTGTGTGTCTGGAGACAAGGCCTCACCATGTAGCCCAGACCGGTGGGAGGGCATGCAGGTGCATGTTCATGTGTGTGTGTTCATGTGTACGTGTTCATGTGTGTGGATGTGAATGGGAGGGCATGCAGGTGCGTGTTCATGTGTGTGTTTATATGTGTGGATGTGAATGGGAGGGCACGCAGGTGTGTGTTCGTGTGTGTGCGTGTGTGTGTGTGCCTGTGAAGGGCAGAGGTAGGTGGATGTTAGAGGTCCTCCTCTATTGCTCTCCGAATTCTTGTTTGAGACAAAGTCTCTCACTGAGCCTGAAGTTTTGTTTCACCTGTCTCCTAGTCTATTCTCCTCCGTGCATGTGCCCTATGGCTACAGGACCCGCCACCACCCAGTTTTTATGGGTCCTCTTGTCCATGTAGCAGGCACCCCCAGCAGCCCCCAGGCTCTGCATTTGTGAGAAGCTGTCAGTGACACTGCTGCCTAAGGACCGCTCTGTGTGAACTGCTTGTTGACTGCAGTCAGGGCGAGTCAAAAGGCCGGGAGCTGCACCCTGCTGGAAGGGTTTTGTGGGCAGATGCCCTGGGAGTCTCAGGCTGCAGATGACTCTGCCTGTTCCCTCAGAAGCTTCCTCCCTCCTGGGCCCTGGCACATCTTACCTTGGGTGGTGTCCTCCATCTTGATGGGCACAAGGGGACTCTGGGGTGCAGAGTCCCCACTCAGAGAGTAGCTGTGCTCAGCCTGGATGCCTGGAGCAGGGGAGTCCAGTTCCATGTCCAGCAGAGGACTCTTCTCATCCAGCACTGGGTCATCAAAGAAGCTGCTGAACAGGTCATTGGAGAAGTCTTCCATGTTCTCCACAAAGTGGTCCAGGTGCTCTGGAAAGTGCTGGGGAGGGAGGAGGAACCTCAGTTTGGCTCGGAGAGTGAGTACAGGTACTTGTGTGAAGTCACTTCTGTCCTCCCTACCATCATGCCACCACCACCCACCCTATGGCCAACTTCACCAACTCCAGCTCTCATTGTTTTTTCTGCTCTTTCAATTTTTTGTTGCTGGGCATGATGATACACCCCTTTCATCCCAGCACTCAGGAGGCAGAGGCAGGTAGATCTCTGTGAGTTTGAGGCCAGATTGGTCTACATAGAGAGTTCCAGAACAGAGAGAGAGAGAGAGAGAGAGAGAGAGAGAGAGAGAACCTGTCAAAAATATTTTTTGTTATCATCATCATCATCATCATTATAGTGTGTGTGCACGCACGTGTGTGTGTGTGTGTGTGTGTGTACAGACATGCCACAGCATATGTGTGGATGTCAGAGGATAACTTTGTGAGGTTGTTTCTGTCCTCCCATCTTTATGTGGATTGGAGGAGTCAGTTCCGGCATGGGAGACAAGTGTGTCTTCACTCACTGAACAATCTCACCAACTCCCTCACTTTTAAAATTTGGGCTCATTTATTTAAAAAAATTAGGGTCTGCAGAGATGGTTGAGCAATTAAAAGCACTGGCTGCTCTTGCAGAGGACCCAGGTTTAGTTCCCAGCCCCCACATTTATACAGGCCTGGGAACTCATTAAGTGGGCTAGGCTAGCTAGCCCTGCTGGAACACTCCTGTCTTTGTCTCCCCAATTCTGAGATTATAGGCATGAGCTACCATGCCCCCTTTAAGCACATTGAAGGGACCTAACTCAGGTCCTCATGAATTTTACTGACTGAGGGAGGGAACAGAGAGAGCCCTGAGTGAGTGAAATCCTGAGTGAATGTGTATTTTGGCATGGGCAAACCCATGTTAAGGACTTCAAGACTTAAGACCCACAGAACAATTGACAAAAGCTTGAGAGAAATGGCAAAGCTTTTCTTGGGAGCCCAAGTATGAGAGTTTATTGATCAATGTGTGCAAAGACCAGCAACTGCAGCTTCCTCCTCCCGACGTGTACAACCTGAGACTACTCCCTACAGAGACAGTTCTCCTACCCATGCTGTGCATAATAAACACACTGAGATTTCAGCTTATGGCAGTCGTGGGAACAGAACCCCATCCGATCCCTCCCAGAGTCACTCTCTGTCACTCTCCATGTGTCTGTCATCTCTTCATGCTCTCAACAACCCTAGCCAGGGTTTCGGGACCCAAGTCTTTCTGGGTGAGGCAACTGAGCTATTACTCTCCAACCCACTACCTGGCTGCCTTTTGTTTTTATGTAAATTAGCTTATGTCTATGAATGCTTTGTCTGCATTTATGCATATGCAGTCTGTGCATGCCTGGTACCCTTGAAGAGGTTGCCAGAAGAGGGCTTTGAAACCCCTAAAACTGGAATTGCTAGCTAACTTCAGCTGTTATCTCCCACGTGAGTACTGAGAATCAAACCTGGGTCCTCTGCAAGAGCAACTGGTGCTCTTGACTGCTGAGCCATCTCTCCAGCCCTGTATCTGCTTTTCTGAGACAAGGTCTTGTTAGGTAGAACAGGTTGGCTTCGAACTCATGATCTCAAGAGTTTCAGGCACCTATCATGCCTTCCCAAGCTGTTCTTTAGTCCAAGGAGCCACCCCACTGAGGTTTGAGTCCTGGCCTTGATCCTGCCAGCTGTTTACTCAATCTGTGTAAGCTGCAAGTACCAACTCACTAATGGGCTGTGAAATTAATTTAGTGGCTCATGACCAAAATTTAAAAAATATACTTGGAAAAATTTTCCTTGACACACAATAATTGTACATATCTAAGGGGCAGACTTTGACATTCATCACGTGTGCAGATTGGGTTCATGGGACATATCCATCACCTTAAACATGTAGCCTTTTTTGTGGAGCACAGAAAATGCTGTGTGCTAGCTATTTTATGTATGTAATTAATCGCTGTCAACCACAGCGCCCCACCGCGCTACAACACATTAGACCCACTGCTTTGTCACTGCATTCCTGTGCCCATGGCCCACCAACCCCAGGCCCTATTTTCCCTGCCAGTCCCAGCCCCTGGCAACCACTGTTCTACTTTCTGCTTCCACCAATCAACTCCTGAAGCTTCTACATATAGATGAAAGCATGACTTTTATTTTCATCTGGGGCGTTGTGTGTGCTAAGCAAGGGCTTTATAACATCCAAATTATATAAACCGGCCCCTGTCCATGTGGGCACTTATGAGCAGAATTTAAGTAAAATAGAATAGAATAAATACAAAATAAGTAGAAAATATCAGAATCACACATACTGAAGTAAAAAACCTGGTGAAATATTAATCTCAGCTATGTTTATACTTGATAAAGATGCCAAGTCCCTTTCTCAGAAATAAAAGGACAAAACCTCTGACAGTGATGGCAGGAAAGCCGATTAACCTGTGTTTTAACCTCCTCTGTACATAGTGGGGCTGATAATACTTTCTATTTGCTATGCTCACTGTGGGATTAAGCCACATATGAGTAAAGGTTTATAGCGGCCCTTAAATTGCCACAAAGTCAACAAATGTCATAGACACTCCAGAGCCAACACATAATAGGTGCTTTCCCCCCTGAGGAGCCGTAGATGCGCACACAGTGTGACCATTGTTCACGAGTGCTGTTGCTGGTTGCTGAATGAGATTGGGCTTGCTTCAGGCTCTGTATTGTCGCCTGGTCAACGCAAAGTGCTGGCACTGTGGAACTGGCTTCATGTCCAGAGTCGTTAATTTTCTGTGTCCTGAACTGCTAGGATCCTGTCCCCAGGAGGCCGGGATGAGCAATGCCTTCTGCTTCAGGATAAGGCTCAGCACCTTATGAGCAGTCTTCAAAGAGCAGGGAATGAGCAGGGGCTGCAACCATGTACACTAGTTTCCATTACTTGCTGATTTTTTTTAACTTTTCTGTGTCTCAGTTTCCTCATCCAGACCCCATATCATTGCCATGGGGGAGCAAGTGTTGGTCACGTGCTTCGTACTCACTTCATACAATTAGGAGACTAAAATGAGTGAGCGTACAGGAAGCGCTCAAAGCAGAACTTGGTGGGTAGTAAGTGCTCCGCACACTGTAGTTATTACTATGAAAACAGCAGCCGCTAAACTCTGGGCATGAGCTTGGAGTCTGTAGAGGGAGGTGGTTTGAGTTTCCCCTCTCACCAAGTGTGCTGAGAAACACCAGGACAAAATGAGCCCAGAGACGCCATTGGTTTATTCTGGGGTCCCGCTTCTGTTCTCCCAGGAACTGTCACCATTATTTTATATTTTTGTTTTATTTAAGCCTTCCAAAGCGCTTTCGTATATCCCCCACCTTCTTTTTAACCTGCGATGACCTTGAACTTCCGATCCTCTCGCCTCCACGAGGTAATGGGGATGGAACCCAAGGCCTAGGCAGCCACCCTTACCAACTGAGCCACGCCCCAGGCCCCCCCGCACCATTTCATTTAAGCAGCACCTTTCCCCAAGGAGCAAAGGTATTGCTTTGTATTTGACCGATAGGGAATCTGGGGCCCTGGAGCCAGATACAACCAGGAAGAGTCCACGGTCCCTCACTGTCCAGACCTTCTCTGGTCACCACACACCTCTCCCTAAACAAGGAAACAGTATGCCCGCCCGGAGGCAGGTTTACCTGCTAGACACTCGCTCACCAGGGGCGCAGGGGCAGAGCAAGGCCACTAGTGTATTACCTGCTCAGGAGCGCCTGGGGGGTGCGGTACAAAGAGCTCGGGAGCTGAACAAGTCTCTACAACGAGAATGTAGACAGAAACGCTATATGCTCCTCACCAACAACCATCTTGGGCAGCCAGCACTGAGCGGTCCACATTCACGGCAGAACCAGGCCAGCCCAGCTGGGGGCGCTTCCTTCCAGTCGAACTCTGTGTGGGGGCCTCTCTCCAAGACTGCGGTGGGGCCCAGGGGAGGGGGTTGCGCAGAGCTGGAAGAGCGTGAGTCAGCGGCTGCAGTATTTCTCCAGCAGCTGCTCTGCAGGCGATAAGGGTTTGCCAAGCCCCTTCCCGGGGGCCTGGGAGAGAAGAGTAGGGGGGTCCCTGAAGTTTCCAATTTCAGGAAGATGAACAAGAATGACCCCTTTTGAGGATGCCTAAAGGAACGTGCTAAGGGGCCTCGGTTGGCCGGGTGTTATGAGGCGCCCCCACCCCACCTGCTAGAAACAGCAGCCAAAGCTCAGTAAGCTGGAGCTTCCCGAGTGGTGGGAGCCAAGTGGAAGAGAAGGGCGGCCAAGGGGCAGGGAGGGTGGGGTGGAGGACGCTCCGCGCTCGGTCTTCCTTGCCCAGGGTTCCTGGAGTGCTGGGTGGATGGTGGTCGTGTCCTATCGCACCTAGATTTATCTGCCTCTCCTGGGAGCGTTGCCACCAGTAGCTGCTCACTGAATTCTGTAACCTCTTTCTAGCTGATGTCTGGCCTCTCGGACATGCAGATCAGCTATGGTTTGAGACAGCAGGAAACTGAGAAAGTTACTGGTCTATGCCCCCTCAACCCATTTTACTACTGAGAAAGCTAAGGTCCAGAGAGTGCAAGTCCTTTACCCACAGTCACACAGTCAATATTTCGGGCGGGGTTCTCCGCAGTTCTGGGACTGCACTGACGAAAAGGAGTTCTCCTTGTGTTCTCAACTCACCTCCCTCCATCCCCGTAAAGTTCTCTCTAGAGACCTCAGACCTCCCCAGCTCTGGCTCTGGTCGCTGTCTCCTGCGATCCAGCCCACTCCCCGCCTCTTGCTCACACAGACACACAAAAATCAGATTTAGGCTGTCTGATGGAATTTGGGGGTGGAGCTGGGGAAGAAAGGCCAGTGGCGAGTTCGTAGAGGATCTCACGCCAGCGTTTGAGGGGGGCAGTGTTCTGTTAGGGTGGACAGCCTTCGGGGGTGCCTTTTCATACAGGCTACGGGGGAAGCCAGAGAAAGAGACATTTCCCTCCTCCTTAAAGACTTTTTCCTACACTTGTGCCAATATCAGCTCCTTCGCCGCCGCCACGCGCAGCCGGCGCCGGCTCCACTCTCTGGAAGGAGAGATCCCCAGCCCTCCGGCTCTCAGGTCGGCACCCCGCCTCTCCGGCTGCTGCGCCTCCCCTTGGCGCCGCAGCTCAGCCGCCCACCCTTTAAATTTTAGGGGTGGATGAGGGGTCCAGCTTGCCTGAGTCGCAGTTACGTGGCTAAACTGGTCTGTTGGGTCCCGCCCCTCGTAGGAATCTCGCATGTTCATTGGTGAAAGAAGAGGAGCTCCTCGCCAATGAGAGGAGATTGCGAGCCACCACCCGCCTGGCCCGGAGCGCGGCTGCGCAGGGCAGGGTTCTAGACAGGGAAGCCTGCAGGGCATTGTGCAAGTACAGAGTGTTCTTGATCTGTGATGGGGCAGAGCTGAGATGGCAATTCCGCGGTCTCCGGAGACCCTAATAGTCGTTTGGCCACCCGTGATGAGAGGGAGAGCAATTCACTTCCAGCTCTTCTCCAGCCCCTCTTCCAGTAATCTTACCATAGGGTGGCACGGAGGTACCACAAGGTACCAGCCCCTCTTGTGAGAGGGGACGTTCCCAGGATCGTACAGAATAAACTCTTGCTCCTTTCCTCGACTTTTCCTTAACCTTTCCATAGGGGTCAGTGCAGACAGAAAATATCTGGGTTCAGCAGCTGGCTGGAGTACGGGTGCTGTCACTTGTGCACCCTCCCCCCACATCCCTAGTTCTCTGACGCTTGCAACCCTGTCCTGGTTTCTGCCCCAACCCCTAGTCCAGACAGATTCGGTCTGTGCTGGGTGGGGGAGACCTAAATTGGCCCGTACTGAGCTATGGGATCAGGGGTGGGGGAAATCCCCAGCGAACATTCCTTCTCAGAGAGCAAGCTCTGGGAAGAGATGGGAGGACTCTCACATTTCCCTCTTTCTCGTCCCTGGGAGGGCTGCAGCAGATGCCTCTAGTCCCCTAACACACTGACCCATGCATTCCCGGACGGTTACTTGCCTAGTGACCACGAGATAATTGCCTCCATTTCAAGCCCAAGGGCCACCACTGTGAGTCACTGCTGTGTCTAGTGTGTGAGTTGGGTGAAGGGAAGTGGGCTCCTGGGGGCCCAGCTGTCGGCAGATCGCTTTGTCCTTAAGCATCACCACCCAAGCTTTGGGGGCCCTAAAATACTAAGAACTTGTCTTCTGGAGCTAGGCTCGTGGCTGCCTGGCCAAAGGGAAGAGACATCGGGCCCAAAGTCAGGAGGTCCCAGATGGAAACCTCTCTTCTTGGCTCTGCTCTGAGGCCTAGGCAGGTTAAGGTGGAATGGCCAGGTTTCTACTGGCTACAGCTTGTCCCTCTTGAGGAAGGTGTTAGGGGCAGAAGGAAGAGACAGCGTGTCTTTGTCTAGCCTCTCTGGGCCTAGAAGGCTACCACTTCCCTGGAGCTCTCCTGGTAGTGTGGGAGTTGTAGGGAGTCGTGTTCTAACCACCCTTACTATCAACCTTTCTTCTACAGGACAAGGAAGGAGTGTGCTGAGTTGTTCTGTGTTTCCCTTATTGAACTATTAACCATATAACCTAAGTCCAAATAAACAGGAATGCTTCTGTGAGTGCATGTGTACATGTGTGCACACCTGCACACAAAGGTTGACCTTCCATCCAGGGAATCTCCATTTCTCTGACATGACACACAGAGAGACACAGGACCCCCCCAGCTGATACATTGAGGTTTGTCTTACACCGGGTTTATCATATGTACACTGCAGCCACCCGCACCCCAGATTTCAAAGCTGTACACTCTCAGGCAGTATAAGAAGCTCAATGGGGACATTTATCAGATGGGATCAGATGGACAGCAAATGAAAGGGCTGGGGATGTGACTCACGGTTACAGCAGTTAAGTATGCATGAGGCCCCAGTACCACAAAACCACCAAAGATCAGGTGTGGAGTACACGCCTTTAATCCCAGCACTTGGGAGGCAGAGGCAGGTGGATCTCTGTGAGTTTGGGGTAGCCAGGGTTACATAGGGAGACCTAGCTCAAAATCCAAACGACCAAAAACACAACACAAGAAATACACACGTGTGAAGTCATCCCATACAGGCTCACATATACTCATGACCACATGCAACATCTCATATGCTCCCAGGCCTACACACACTAAGCCACAGCCTGAGAGGACTGCATCATGGCAGCCCAAGCAGAAGAAGATTTGGGAGTCCTCGCCTTGTTTGAGGCTGGGACAGTGACAGCTGGGATTGGAGGAGTGACTGTGTGCAGACCGGAGCTTTGCTTTGTGCCAGTGATGTCGGAAAAAGAGGAGAGCGGGTAAGCTGGCACCCACAGCAGGCTACTTTTATGCCAAGCAAGGCCGTGGAAGGGCACACATCACCTCTGCAGTCCCCAGCCTGGTAGTCTGGTTGTCATCTACCTTTCCCTCCTGTCACCAGTAACCCTGGCCACAGGTCCTTCAGGTTCCCAGTCAACCCCCTGCCATCTGACAAGGTAGCCCTTTGCTGTGGCCCAACTCTAAGGCAGGTGCCAAGCACTGTCTGGGCAGGAGAAAACCATGGCAGTGAGGGACACTGCCCAGGGCCCAGATTAGCTGTGACTGGCACCACTGAGGGATGGCAGCTCATCGTCTGGCTTCTGGAGAGGCTGGTCCATATGCATTAGCCAGAGGATGCCTTAGGGACAGCTCAGGACACTGAAAACCAAGTGCCAGAGCTGGCACCGGGGACCTCTGGAGAATAAAGGCAAGCAGTCACTCCCATTACCCATTACCACATTCATCCAGCCTTACTGAACTCTTACTGTGCTAAGCTCTGCGGACTGAGAGATGAACAAGCGGGCCTACTTCCCATTCTAGAAAGACTTTCTACCATGGTGTGACGACCCTTTTATGACAGTAGGTACATATTTGGAAATGTGATCACTTTCTAGAGTTGTGATATCCTAAACCCTAAAACAGCTATGTCATTCCCCTGTTCAGTACCCATCCTGGACCCCAAAGAGCAGACTCTAAATTCCACAGGGTAGCAGGAACGATCCATTCATGTTGCGTCTCACTAGCTATGGCTAATCCTTTCTCCTACCCTCTTTTCAGACCAAATCTTCCTCTGAAGCCCAGGATGCCCTCAAACTTGTGATCCTCCTGCCTTGCCCCCCAAGTGCTGGGATTATAGGCATGGGGAGCTGTGGGCTCAGTTCTTTCAGATGTACCTGATGCCTTGTGTGCTCAGGTAGAACCCAGATGTTTGGAGACTTGCTGAGTGGGTGAATGAAGGTATGTGTCAATGAGCTAATGGACTGAGGCCCCTTCCTCTGCAGCAGAGCATCCAGGAATGAATGTCCTGCATCCTGCTCTGCTGCCAGCCCACTCCTGCTCCAGGCAGAGTTTCCACTGGCCAGGACTTCCTCCTTGCAACCCTCCCTGGGGGGACGGGGGTGGGGGAGTGCTACACCCATTTTTTTCACATTGTCTGGCCTAAGGCCTTTTTGTGTTTAAGCTAATACAGACCAGTTCTGTAGGGTGCACAGACCCCCCCCCGCCACTTGGTGCTGGAGAGGTAGTTCTCAGCTGCAGGCCAGGTCTATGAGTATAGGTGGGACCTGTTGGTCAGCTAGCTGGATCTGCTCTTTTGGGGTCCTGACCAGCTGGAAGATCTTCTAGGCTGGAGCCTAGCACTTGGCTCTGGCTGAATTCTCCTGGCCTCTTCCCTCCTTGGCACAGTTATTCTTCAGCTTCTGGCTTCCTCAAGGTCCAGCCTGTCTGAGTTGTCCTCAGGTGTTATTTTTGGAACAAGTAACATTTTCTCTCCTTATGTCCTCCCTTCCTTCTGGGAAGGTGTGGGACCCTTGGGTTCCCCTGGGGATCAGGCTATGGCTTCAGCATCAGGGTTCTGGACCTCTCTAGGCCTTCAAGGGGAGACTCTTCACCCCGCAGATGTGCCCGAGCCAGCCGCCCTGCCTTCTTTCCCCACCCAGTGTGTGACTAATGCCTACCCTTGTCCTTCTTCAAGAGCACTGCTCTAGCCAAAAAAATCATAATTTGAAGCACTATAAGGCCCACCTTCTATTATTGTCGGGGTGATATAGCTCAGGGGTTATAAACATGGAGACAGACAGGCCTTATCTGTTATGTGCTGTGTAGCCTATACCAGGTTCTTAGCCTCTCTAGCCTCGGCCTCAGCTGTGAAGCAGGGGTGCTTCTATCTACAGCACCAGGTTGCTAGGAGAAGTAAAGGAGAAAACATTTGTAAAGCGCTTTCAACAGTGCAGGGCATTCAGAAGGTGCTCACTCAATGTAGCCATGGCAGGCGAAGGAAACGGAGGGCAGGGTTGAGTAGATTGCTCAGGAACACACAGCCCAAGGAAGCCACCGTGCAGTACCACACATCTCTCTCATCTTCCTCCCAAGGAGACGGGAGGGACTGACAGGAGCCCCAGTCAGATGAACAAGCCCTTGGCCTTCCATGGTGGCCTGTAGCACCCTAGTCAGGCCTTCTCTTTCCTCTATTGCATCAGGGAACTTCCTTGCTTTCTGAGTGATGGGACTCAGGGGGCCTGGAACTCAGTCCCATGGAACTCAGTCCCATGGACTCCAGTCCAGTAGGACTCTGTGAGTAGGGGTGGGTGGGGACTGCTGGGTCCTGCCTGACTCTAGAGTAGAGAAACTGGAGCAGCACTCGGGCCAGCTGGGGCTCTTCCAGCTCAGCCAGATGTCTCAGGAATGTGCTGAGCTGGGAACTACCTCTCAGCTTCCCTCACCACCCCCACCCCTACCCCGCATCTGCCTGCTGAGGCTAGGCCCCGCCCCCTGCCCTTTCTCATCCTTTTCTGGGGAGCCTGGCTTCCCTCTGATCCCCTCACCACAGCCCAGCCCATAAGTCTTCTGCAGGAGTTGTCAAAGGCAAGGGTTATTTTCTCCGCAGATCCCCGTGGATTGGCTGACCTTGTGGGCGCCCAGGCTGTCTAGGAGGGGGGAGTTCTGAGTGGATACAGCATGCCAGACCCCAAATGTGGAACTGATTTGCAGTGCTGGAGAGAAAGGGGTGAAGGCAGAGGTAGGGCTGGCCGTCCTCTCTGGAGAAGATCTCTGGGCATCTTGTCCCAGCTGAGGGCTGGGAGAGCCAATGGGGTGGTGTGCCAGACTGGGCTTGGCTAAAGAATGGGATACAGATTCTTCCAGTCCCCCTCCCCTGGGCTTCACAGGGACATGCTTTGTCTAACATTGGAGGGGTCTGAGTTATTGGACAGGACAGGGGAACACCATTAGAGTCCTGAGATTGGGCCAAGTGACAGGGTATGGCTTGGGAGAGACCCCAGTACTAAAGAGAGCTAGCTGGCTAACCCCCTGCAAGGGTGGAGCTGTCTTGGGTCCTGGTGTTGTGATGAAAGGGCCAAAGGAACTAGGGACTGGTACTCCTGCTCCAGGGGGAGAGTCATATCAGGTCACGGGGTGGGAGTGGGGTGGAGAGGTGAAGGACCCAGCTCATTGCTGCCTCATATTACCCTGGGCTTGGGGGAAAGCCCACTGCTCTGCCTCCTCTTGAGGAAAATCACCGATCATTCAGACAGGCTGATAGGGAAGATGCCCTAATGGACTCTAGACCTCTTGGCACCAAGACAGGTCAAAGTCGCTGGGACCATCACCTCGTCCAGGCCAGAGCTATCACTGGCTCCCTGCATCCTGCTGAAACAAAGGAACGAACAAACTGGCAGCTCCCTAGCAGGGTATCAAAGGTCGAAGACAACGGATCCCACAGAAGATGTAGCCTGTTTTCTCCTCTCTCAAGCTAGTAAGATTGTCACCTCCTTTGCTTATGGCTGGAATGTCTTTTTATCTTCTCATTCCCACTCCTCCCATCCTCTCAGACCCAACTTACATGCAGCTTCCTCCAGGAAACCTGCCTGGATCATTTAGCACCAAGAATTCTCTTTCTGCTGTGCTACCATAGCATGAGGCTCCTGGCTGCTGACTGATGCCATGCCTTGAACTCTATGCACAATAGGAGCCAAGTCTCCTTCTAATGGGAGCCCTGAGCATGGCACAAGCGGAATTCCTCACGGTACAGTGAACAATAATAATGGTGAACATGTATCTGCCGCCCCTGCTCTGCTTCTTTGCGTTCAGGGTCTCATTAAAGCTTCAGGAAATAGAGACACCATTGGAGCCTTTGCTTTACAAACCAGGACACCAAGGCACACACAGAGAGAAGCATTTCCCAGCTTCATACTGCTTGTGGTGAGCCAAGTCACATTTGAACTCAGCCCTGCCTCCAGAGCATGTTCTTAGGGTCCATGACTTCACTGGTTGCTGATGGAATGGAGTGAGGGTCCCTGCTACTCCTGCATACCCCTGGACGCAGCTAGTAGAGGCTGGGTGTAAAGCATGGGCCCCAGCTCAAGGCATGGAGTCTCCACCCAGGGCTCCAGCTTTGTCCTTCCCTGGCTATGAATGTCCTAATACCTAGAAACATAGAGCTCTCAGGGGTTGGGAAGTTTTGGGGCTTAACACAAAGGAAAGGCCTTCTATCCAGGTCTGGCATTGCAGGCCTGTAATCCTAATTATGCAGGAGGCTGAGGCAGCAGGATCACAAGTTCAGGGCCTGCCTGGACTATAGAGTGACTTCAAGGCCAGCCTGGGTAACTTAGAGAGACCCTGTCTCAAAATTTTAAAAGAAAAGAAGAGGGCCAAGGATATAGCTGAATATAGAGCGCTTGTCTAGCATGAGGAAGACCCTGGGTTCAGTCCTTAGTACATAAAAAAAGTTGCCAGGCTGTGGTGGCACAATTGGGTGGTGGTAGCACACACCTTTAATCCCAGCATTCTGGAGGTAGAGGCTGGAGGATCTCTGTCGGATTGAGGTCAGCCTAGTCTACAGAGTGAGTTCCAAGACAGGTCCCCCCATGGCAGCGCCAAGTGCTAACATCTTTCTTTTCAGACAAAAGCAGCAGTGTTCTGCAGAAGGCATATTGTGCACTAGGCTCTGTGCTAGGTCCTCTTCAAGAATTCCTAGTTGAGGGCCAGGAAGATGGTAAGATGGTAAGGGTGCTGTTGCCAAGCCTGACAGCTAAAGTTGGATCCCTGGACTCCACATGGTACAAAGAGGGAACTGAAATCAGCTCTTTGCAGATCTTCACATGTACCCCATGGCATGCACACACATTCTGGGGGGGGAGAAGGGAGAGAGAGGAGAGAGGGGGGAGAGGAGAGGGGGGAGAGGAGAGAGAGAGGGGAGAAAGGAGAAAGAGTAGAGAGAGGGAGAGAAAGAGGAGAGAGAGAGGGGAAGAGAGGAGAGAGGGGAGAGGGGAGAGAGAGAGGGGA
>LOJH01019985.1:0-16529 GCA_001685095.1 Ellobius talpinus | reverse complement strand
ACCAGCAAGGTTCTGGTGTGTCTATCCCCAGCGGTGGCTATATGGCTTCTCTCTAACTCTGCCTACTCTCTCCTCCTCTATCTGCTTGGAACTCCCTCCTTACTTTATTCTGCTATGTAACTGGCCAAAACAGATTTATTCATTAACCAATAAAAGCAACACATAGATAGAATGACTTCTAACACCATAGAGTTGTGTCTTCCTGGTCCACAACATTCTTTTTCTACAGGTTGCTGAATGACTATAGCTATAGATCAGGAACAGTGAAAATCAGCTTGGAAATCTGCGGAGCAAGACCTTGGTTCCCAGAAATTCCTTATATTTGGTTTCAAATTAATTTTCAGTCACAAAGAGGTCCGTTAAAGAAGAATGCATTTGTTACCCGGTATGTATGAAGACTATCATCAGACCTTATCCCATTTATGAGGATCTTGGTACGAAGTCTTGGATGTAGAGAGGTATATGGCTTGCTGTTTAAATTTCATTGCACACAATTTAGTTCTGTGGAGCCACATTTCATTTTGTAAATGAGCATCCGAGCAAATATGTTTTTGCCTCAAATTAAACAAGCAAGCAAAACCACCTCTGGGCTAAAAGGAATCGTATGCCTGCTATCCCTCAGTGCTGTATACCCAATAAAGCTCCCACTTGCTATTGCATGTAGCCAAACAGCAAGGTGCAAATCAACCATCACACATTTCTCTGCCTGGGGAGCAGTGTGCATTCCTGCGTGAGCAGAAGTGAGTTGCAATAGAAACTTAAACAGCTGCTCTTCCAAAGCCCCAGATCTCTTAGGAAAGTGAGAGAACAAAGTGGCTTTTAAAATAGAATAAAAAAGGAAACAGGTGCACAAATAATCATTGATTATTAGCTAGGGAAGGGAGAGTTGGGGCCTGTGGTTCTAATCTCCTTATGTTACAGAAAGAAAAGCCTCAGAGAGACCAAGTCGCCTGCCAAAATCATTGAGCTGAACAGGGGAGATGCAGAACTGGAAGTCAGAACTTCTATCTCTTGGGCAGGTGCTATTTTCATGTTGCCTTATAATTAGTGATCAAGCTCTTATGCCTGAGTTATGCTCAAGATCATCGACAAGTCAGAGCTAGAATATCCCTTTCTAAGATTTTTCTCTTCTCTTGGGACAGAGGCCTATCCAGGTTTGCCTGGTGGTAGAAAGCAGGTTACCCATCGCGTCTTCACTTTTCCTTCCTCAGATGTGATTTGGAAGTCAGGGAAGCCTAGGTCTGCATAGACAACGGGAATGTTAGGGCTAAAGTTGCTTTTCCCTCAGAGATACTTATCCTGTGTTCACAGATCTTTGATTAATGTTCAAAACCAGTATATCGAATCATTTCAAAAATTTTATCAAAGTCCTTTGGTTGTAAGGATGAGAAGCGCAAGACTGGCACATTAGAAAGGATATTATTGTAAGAACATAGCAATTAATGTCATGGATTTTAATATAGCAATTAATGTCAAGGACAAAGAATGATGTGCCACTGAGCCTAAGGGAGATTGGAATGAAAGAGTTCTCAGAGGATCTTATAGTTAGTTAGTCAGCTAATGAATATTTGCTAAATATCAGATACAGATGAAGTACTTGGGGACATAGAACCAAAAATGTCAAAGTCATTGTCTCAAAGAGATGGTATTCCAACAGGAGAACCAGACATGAAACATTCAGATTTGGTATTAGAATGGTTGTAAACCCTTGAAAATGCTAGGGAATCAAATAGAGAAATACAGCACATAGTGATAGGGTAGGGGGCTTCCTTTGGGTGAGGTGGTCAGACAGGCTTCTCTGAGGTCATGTTCAATTGTAAGAGGAAAGTCAGCACATGAAGATCTGGAGGAGTCGCTTCAAGTGGATGAAACAGGACACGGAATGGCTAGGAAACTGAACTGGAGTTAAAGACACAAAGAATGGAATGAGCCTGGCACAGCTCCAACACTGAGCCAAGCTGAGTTGTGCAGAGGGACATAATCCCCAAGTGTAAGAGAAGAACAGCTCACAATGGGTATCCTGGGCCTGTGGAATTGTCCTTTGCTGTGGTAATTTACCAACAAGATGCAGTGAGATGGTAACTAGTTGCTATTATTTTTAGTTTGAAGGCCATTGTAATCATTTTGTGGGAACAACAATGGGATGATGGTGAAATGGCAAGGGTTGGTCAGGTTCAGGGTAAGTTCTGAAGGTGAGCTCATAGGACTTGCTGGTGCATTAGATATGGGATATGAAGAAAAGAGAGGAATTAGTTTTGTGCCTGAGCAGTTGACTACATATTGATTCTATTTGTTGAAAAGAAGTAGATTAGAAAGGTGTGGACCAGGGCATCAAAAATTATCTGGCCAAGAGAAGGGTAAGGAAATTAGTAAGCAATCATGAGAAGATGTTGAAAAGGGACAGATTTAAACTGAAGGTTCACAAGCGAGTTATTAGAATGTGGTGAAGCCAAGGGATTAGAAGAAGCTATCTAGAATCGAGGTTAGACTAGAGAAAGGCTGAATCATGAAGAAATAGCAACACAGGAGATGCAGGAGGAGTCTCAAGATGGGGAAGGAAGAAATATTGACTCTACTGGTGCTGCTGAGAGGTAAGGTACCCGAGGATATTTGCTGTCACCTGTAGCTTTCACAAGAGCTGTCTCAGTGATGCAATGGTGACAAAAATCCTTTGGGTTGAAGAGAAAATAGGAATCAAAGTAGTAGAACTAGAAGGGATAGGCAATCTGCTGAAGAGCTGAAAGAACGGTCTGATAGTCACTGGAGGAGGATGTGGGCTGCAGGTGAGTGGAGGACGACAGGTTTGCACACTAGTGTGCATAGCTCAGCAGAACGGGAGACAAGTGTAAGAGAAACTAAGGTTTGAAGAAACTTAGCTGTTGGCACCTCTAGATTAGAGGGCAATGAAAGCATTCTTATTTTATTGGACATTCTCCATGGAGTATGAGCCGAGCTAATCAGCTCTTTATTTTAACCTTCTGCAGATTACAGAGATAGCATTTCACTCTCTTGGGACTTAAGTCTGCACCTATGATGGGACACCTCATACAGTGTATGAGATTCTATAGCTTCAGGAGCCAACATGAGCTGGCAGAGGCTCTTGTATCTCATATATAAATTCTTTTTCTTAAAATACAAAAATATAAAATTTTATTTATTTTAATTTTTATTCATTTTACAGACCAATCACAGTTCCCACTTCCTCTCTCCCTCCTGCCCCCCAGTCTCTCCCAGCCCACCCCATCCACTCCTCAAAAAGGGCAAGGCCTCCTCCCATGGCTAATCAACAGAGCCTGGCACATTAAGTTGAGGCAGGACCAAGCCCCTCCTCCCTGCATCAAGGCTGAGCAAGGCATCCCACTACAGGGAAGGGGGCCCAAAAAGCCAACTCAAGAATTAGGGATGGATCCTGGTCCCACTGCCAGGGGCCCCTCAAATAGATCGAGCTTACAACCGCTACCCACGTAAATTCCACAGAAAAAGTCAGTTGGTTTTATTGATTTTTTTTATCAGCATCTGTTCCTGATACGATAACTCTAGGTAGTCTTGGCTCTCTAGCCCTAACATGTAGACTGGTCTAGTCTTTTATTGTGGCTTAAAGAAGATAATATAAAATAGATGGTGTTTTTTTATTGCATGTGGCTGCTGAAAAGAATTATCTCAGAGATGGTGGCTTAAAACAATGGGAACCTGGGGCCTGAACAGGTGGTTCAATAATTAGGAGTGCTTGTTGCTCTTCTATAGGACCTGTGTTCAGTTTCTAGTACCTGTATCAGGTGATTCACAACCCCTGTACCTCCAGGTCCAAGGCATCTGACCTCCTCTTCTGGCTGCAAACACTCTCACTCACACAGACACAGATGCACATGTGCATAAATCAAAAAAAGAAAGACAATGGAAAGTGGTTCGGCCACAGTTATGGAGGATAGGGGTCAAAAGCGTTGGCACAGGCATATTCTTCCCTTGGGGACAATTAGTTTCTAGCCTTTTTTAATTTCTGGGGACTGCTAGCACACTTTGGCATGTGTTGGTTTGTGGCTGCAGTGAGTCTCTTCTGTGCATGGGTACCTCACAATCCTGTCTTTACCTCTTCTGTATAAAGATATATGTAACTGCACTTAGGGTCACTTATGTAATCCAAAGATATCCAGAATCTTTAACAGCATCTTCTCCCCGACACAAAGTAGTATCATTCTCTATATAAGACAATAGTCACAGGTTCTAAGGATTGGGATGCAAATCTCCACCTCTCCTTTGGGATCAGCATTCAGCCCCTCATAGGTAAATACTTGAAAATATTTTCTAAAGCTTTTCTTTTTTTATACATTTTGCAAAGAAAAAAGGGATAAATGACATAACTATTGATTGAATATTTTGGTTAAATCAATCTCTGAATGACTATCCAACCAAAAAGAGTTATGATAGCTTAGGTGTATTGATTGTCAGTTCTACCAAGAAATAGTCCAAATTGTACCATTTTGGTTACATGATTAAAGAAGGCCTTTGAATCAACTCTGTTTTCTTTGTGCTGAGCATCTATGCACACAGAAAGGAAGGAACAGATAAATGGGAGAGAAATTGGCTATGTAGGTATTTTTCCATCTAATCTAGGATTTGTAAAGTGTAGTCAAACAATTTATTATAGAAACAATCAGCTTTTACCTCGCTGTCCTTTCTTGTCAATCAAAAAACAAAAAAATGTATAAAAATAGAACGTAGCTTCTAGGCTTAAGAAAGGATAAGGGAAAAAGGTCTGTAGCATTATTAAGGGTGTTGGTTATTTCCTCTGTCACACTGTGTGTTCCTTGTGTAATTCCCCATCTTGCTTCCTGGGCTGGCGGAAGCAGTTACACTGCTGTCCTTGCATTGACCTTCCAGGAGGAAATCCTCCTTTGGATAAGGAAGTTTGTCAGGGCTTTTCCCACACCAGTCATCCAGCCCTAGTCCTAACTACTCATTAGAAAGGCCAAATTATTCTAAGTGTTTGTCAATAACGTCCTATTTTGGGATGACTAAAAATGCCATCCTTGTTTCCTGAGAGGCACTGTCCACATGCTTGCATCCCTTCCTGACTTGACTTTAAGTTAAACACAGCTTTGTTTATTCTGTAGTCTGTGGCCCTGTGTCATGGTATCCAGGATGGTGAATACTGCCTCTCCTGGCCCAGTTCTCGCCTAGAGGGTGTGGATAGCTCTAGCTATTGCATGAAGCAGGAATGCAGGAAGAGGTTGGGGAGACTCCTTGTGGGCTGTCAGCTGGTTGGGGAGCTCATTGCTCATTTCTGCCTTTATGGTAGTTGCTAGATCTGCTGACTGGGAGCCGTAGTCCATATCTGAAACCATCTCCCTTGCTGTTTAGAGCCAGATGTAAAGAGGCTTTTTGTGGGACCATTTGGGATGGATTAGAGAGAAGCTAATCTACTTTCCACAGTGTCAGGTGGAAAGGATTGTATTTGAATGAAACAGCAGAGAACTGCATCTTCCAAAGGACATCCCCTGAGAGGGCAGGTGGTCTTTAGCATTTATATAAACAACTGAATATTCTGTGTCCCATCTTTAGGCTCGAATGGACCCTTTTCATAAAACTAGGTGGTGGCGGCATTATATTTAACCCAAGTTATCTCTTTGCTTCCTTTCTCCAGCAGAGAGCTTTATAACTTGGCTGACTGCCTAAACATGGAAAAGACCGTTCTTATTTGAAGGCAATAACACAATTATTATCACTGTTCACTTCCCCCCAACCCCCCAACAGGTTTCTTTTTTTTCCTCTTTAGAACCATTTTCTGTATCTTTATATGTGCCCATGTTTTTTTTTTCTAAAACTTTTCCTTGTCTGTAAATTCTTATAAAGGAATAAACCAGACACCTATGACACCTGACTTGATAGGTTCTTGGTTAGTACAGGAAATACTTATTAGACATTGTCAGTTTCATTAAATTTTTAATGAAGCTTACCAGGATGAGGGGCCCAGATATCTGTCTAATTATCATTTCTGAATGTGTTTGTGAGAGTGTTTCTCAGTAACATTAGCATGTGCATTGATAATTTAAGTAAAGCAGATTGCTCCCTACAGTGTAAGAGGCCTCACCCAGTCTGCTGAGGGACTAGACCAGATAAACAGCTAAGAAATCATTCTTGCTGTTGACCATGTTTAAGTTGAGGCATCTGTCTTCCCTTTGGATGCAGACTTGGACTGGGCAAGAGCTGTATTCGCCTGAGTCTCTCTCTTATGAACCATATAATAGGGAGCACCCCACTTTCCAGGATTGCAAGAGATAATTCATTAGAGGACACACCCCAACACACCTCCCAATTCAGATACCCACATAGAAACACAGAGCATTTGAGGAGAATGAACAAAACAGAGGCACATACTTGTGTCTGAAAGTGTAAGCTCTCACAGACTTCAGGGTTGGTGTAGGAGGTCATTCTATCTATGTGTTGCTTTCATTGGTTAATTAATAAAGAAACTGCTTGGCCTGATAGGGCAGAAAATAGGTAGGCGGGGTAGACAGAACTGAATTCTGGGAGGAAGAAAGCAAGGTCAGGGATTGCCACCAAGGAGCCAGCCACCAGGTCAGACATGCTGAATCTTTCCCGGTAAGCTACAACCTCGTGGTGACATACAGATTATTAGAAATGGGTTNTGTTGCTTTCATTGGTTAATTAATAAAGAAACTGCTTGGCCTGATAGGGCAGAAAATAGGTAGGCGGGGTAGACAGAACTGAATTCTGGGAGGAAGAAAGCAAGGTCAGGGATTGCCACCAAGGAGCCAGCCACCAGGTCAGACATGCTGAATCTTTCCCGGTAAGCTACAACCTCGTGGTGACATACAGATTATTAGAAATGGGTTGAATCAAGATGTGAGAGTTAGCCAATAACAGGCTAGAAATAATGGGTCAGGCAGTGTTTAATTAATATAATTTCTGTGTGGTTATTTCGGGGGTTAAGCTAGCCGGGCAGTGGGACATAGTCCACCACTCCTCTTACAACACAGGGTCATCCCAACAGGATGCAGAAGTCAACCTTAAAGAGCTAATTTTGGCTAAAGATAGGAATATTCAAACAGAAAAAAAGACTGTCATAGATTGGAATAATAAAAAACCCCATAAGTTCATAGTTTTAAACAGATGAAGGTTTACCATATTGACATTCTTTCTAGGTTTCAAAAGCATAACTCATTGTTCTGAAGAAGCATCACTGAAGGGAAAAATCAGCACTCCTATAGACTGTACTTCACACCAGTCATGCTTTCCTGTCTCACACTCCTGTGCCTTAAGCCATACACACAAAGAATATACTTGTAACTTGGTAAGTTGTGGGCAATACTTGTTGCTGCAGAGGAAAATGTACCCCATACAGAAATGTGGGGGTAACTCCTCAACACACATGAAGAAGGACTTTCAAGATTTGGGGTGTCATCACATGCTTTCAGGAAGGATTCAAGAGAGAGGAGTCTTGTTCTGGAGTAATGCTATCGGGGGAGAGGATGGTTCTTTTCTGGGTAATTAATATACCTCATAGTATAGTCTAAGCATGGTTAAAATTATACTAATTATAGAGTAGCTGCTGTTGACTTATCCAGAAAAGAATGATGCTTGACCTTGTTGTAGTCTGCAGAGTAACCTTTTTGCCTTCAGACTAGGCAACATTATGAAATGGAATTGTTTTCACTTTATTTCTTCCAAGTCACAAGGTGAATTGATGTTCTGTGAATTGTTTTTGTCTAATGAGAGAATTCTGCATCCTGGATGTGAGTATTAATCCAGCTTGCAGAGGCTAGGGGCTGCTATTTCTCAGAGATTATACAGGAAGAGTGTTTTCTTTCTTGTTCATTTTGTTTTGTTTTTACAAAGAAGAATAGCAGCAAATAAAAGTGTAAGAAATGACATATTTGGGGGGAGTAGAATTTAGGTGACTTCAAGGGTTGAATATAAATCATGTTGGTTATGAATTGGTATGATGGATGCTTTCAAATGTTCTTACCGGTTATGAGATAAATTCTCAAGTATTTAGGAATAGAATGATGTGATGTTTGGTAACGGCACCAGGAAAAAATACCATACCATAAATATTGGAAATAGTTCCGCAGAACATTACTAACACTTAAGGTGGGGATGAACCCATGCTGGCTCTCCTTTCTGCTTAAGGTGTGTTTGAGAAGCTCTCTTGTCTGTCTCCTCAGCAGGAAGAGCACCACTGGCCACTATTTGAAATTAAAATGGGGAACATAGTTATTGGCCTTCTTTCCTAAATCCTCAAACAGAATTAGGTCTGTTTTCTGAAAATCCATTCTATAATCCCAGACACTGTTTCTGTTCAGTCTCTACTTCACACAACCTCCATGGAATAACGGGTTCTTTAAATTATAAAAATTCCCACTTGCCAAAAATCTAAAAGGCTCTATCTCCTTCTGGACTGACTTTACAACATCAAAATAAAGGGACATTTATTAAAATAATTGATTGCTTTATAACTTAGAGCTCAATTAATTCTTTTTGGGTAGCTGTTATTTTTAGCATCTCAAGGAGAATATAATAGTTAAATAATCATTAATATTACCTTAGAAATTTTTATAGAATCAAACATTTTGTGGCATTTTCCACTCAGAAGCAAATCTGTTATAAATGTTCAAAATTTAAAATCCCCATGGAGCTGAGATAATAGTTTCTGCCTAAAAATGGATCAAGACAAAAAGCTAAAACCCAAGTAAGCATTAGCTTTCTCTCCTTGGCTATTTTTAGCCTTCATCTTGTTGCTAGGGATAGAGGTAAGTAACTTTGTTGTTCATTTCTCCACAATGTACATTGTTCTTCTCTTTACTTATGCATCATTGGTACCTTGGGTTTCTAATCCCTTTAAAAAGTTACTGATTCACAGATATGCCTTTTATGAAATACTGTGTTTATGCTTTTAAGCAAGGAAGTTTCTGGAGAATTCTGTGGTATAGAGTACATGCTGAACATCCAGTGATGCACTGTGTTGACTTACTGCTTGTGGACTGTCTCTTTTGAAATTCTGCAGGAGCTTTTATGAAGTAAATTGAACATTTATGTGATTCCTAAGCTTAATTCTTGGACATAATTATATTTACTTATCAACCAAAATTATAATAAATGTCACATTTATGATTTGAGGAGGATTCACGGTACCCTTTAGATTCTTCTTATTTAGCAATGATGTTGATGGCGGCAAAAGGGGCATTATTCTGATAAGAACAGGTGAGTATTACTGCCATGGACAGTCACAGTTCTTAAATATTTCCTCTAATTTATATGGCTTCTCCTCTGCCTTCCATTCCTTCCATATACAGACCAACCCTGCATTTTAGGAAGTTCTGGAAAATAAATAATCAAACAAGGTACTTTTCCCAGTTAAGTAAGGGTAAAGACACAAAAGGAAGGAAGGAAGAAAAGGAGGGAGGGAGGGAGGAAAGGAGGGATGGAGGGACAGAGGGAGGAAGGAAGGAAGGAGCCATTCTTTCCATGTTTGAGGCTTCCAAATAAAGAAATGGCTAGAATTTACCAAGACAGGGAAAAAAGCAAGATGGTGTTTAATAAGAATTTTAAAAGAGAGGAAAGCATAGGGTAGACAGGAAGAGAGATGAACAAAACTTCAGAGATTTGAAACAACTTAGTGCATACGGTGAGCTTCAGCTAGTTCCTTCTTGCTAGGATGTGTGTTTACAGGTGTGAACACACCTGCATGTATGTGTGTCATGGAGAGTAAAATAGAGATGGTAATGTTAAAGAAGCTGTAATAAATGATGATGATGGCATGTACCAGTACAGGATAAGAGATTTTTGTTTGTTTGTTTGTTAAGAAAAAGAGAACCTTATTCTGAAGGATGACAGAGAAATTTTGGGGTGTTGGCATCTTAAAAATTGCTTGGTCTCTGTCATGTACTTCCACTATCAGCCCAAACACTCATATAGAAACCCCGGATTATCTTTGGAAATTGTACAGTTTGCAAAGTCATGTGATATTTATCCCTTTATAACCTCATTTCTTTGTGTACAAGGATGAGTGCTGGTTAAGTTTAGATTTTAAGTACACTCCCTTTTTCTCTGAATTAAAAAAATAACATTTTAAAATTTTCTTTGAAATTATAATTTCATCATTTTTCCTTTCTCTGTCCTCCCTCAAATCCCCTCCTATGTACTCCCTTGTTCTTGTTCAAATTAATGGCCTCTTAATTGATGTTTTGTCTGTATATATGCATGCATGTATGTACTATATATGCATATGTGTATGTATATTCCTAAACACATGAATTCAACCAGCTCAGTCTGTATAATGTTCTTTGTATGCATATGTTTTCAGGATGACCATCTGGTATTGAATAACCAATTGGCATGTTCTTCCCTGGGGAAGACTATTTATCCCACTCTGAATATTTCTTAGTTAACTGTAATTCTTTGTCCAGGGTCGAGACCTCATGTGTTTTCTCCGTTCCACGTTAGGATGTCTATTTGTGTTGTCCTTGTTTGGTCATCTTTAGGCGGCCATGCGGCAAGACTACATGGCTGTAGCTTCTGGCTTTTCCAGGCGACACAAGCTCTGGCTCTTAGAATGTTTCTGCCTCTATTTCTGAAATAATCCCTTAAAGAATTGTGATTTAGATGTATCACCTGGGAATGGGTTCTGGATTTTGATTGGTTGTGGTTTTTTTTCAATTTTCTCTGTTTGTTGCAAAAAGATATTTCCTTATTGAAGGGTGAGAACTAGACTTATATTACACTTATCTGTGGGTATGAGCATAAATATTTAGAATACAGTTAGGGGTTCTGCTTGTTTAATAAAGTGGTGGTTGTAGGTTCTCTTTCAAGACCCGTGACTCCACTATGACCCTACTAGCCTTTTGTAGTAGACAGGTTTTCAGTACCAGGCATGATTTCCCCCTTGTTGACCGGGTCTTAAGTCTAATTAGAGAGCTATTTATTATCCCTAAGGTATGAGTGTCACTACTGTGTTCTTTGGGTTATTGACCATGTTGGTCACTATTGTGCTTCATAGGCATCTGAGTGGGGTAGAATTATAGGTTGTTTCCCTCCTGTAGAAGCTTGCATGATGCCTTCTGGCCTCCTGTAGAAGCTTGCATGATGCCTTCTGGTACCTGAAAGCTAGTCTTCAGGGAGGAGGCATTCTGGTTAGATACAGCTTAGGTCCCTTGTGTCTGAAGTGCAAGGTGTCTTCCACAATGATAAATTACTTTACATCTCTAGCAGATGGCAAAGGACAATAGCAATACCCTGTAGTGTTTTGGGAGTCTCTCAGACAGCCCTGACCAACAACTCCAAACAGGACTTCTTTTATTGCTGATGTTTTGTTATATGGTCTAAGACTCTAAGGAGAAGCACTGTCAATTGAGCATATTTTTACATCAGGGATAAGGGCCATTAACACAACAACAGCCCATTGAATGCAGGATTTACTGAAGTTCTGTCGGAATATCTATGTGACATATTAGTATTCATGGAAGAAATGTACTTGCAAGTACTTGCCTTGTCTTCCTAGAAATCTTATGACCTTATGTTGCATCACGTTTCCATGAACCATCACTAGGCTTTTGGTGATTTTTTTTAAGCTATCAAAATCATACAACCTGTTTGTGATTAAAACAGACTTCATTGAGCTAATATTTCCATTTATACTTTCAGGTCTCTGATATAATTTCATCACTGCTTTGTATAGAAAAGTATAGAGAGTATGGACTTTAATACTTTTGAATAGCAATTCCAATTAGTTCTTTGATAAACTTCAGAGCAAACAATTCATTACCCTTGGGTGAAGATAGTGTTTATTACAGTTGATGCGGTAATGGGAGATATTTCTCTAAATGTCTCCAGTGGCCAGAAGATGAAAGTATCATGGAAATACACATACTCTCAGTTAATAAAGCAAATTGTCATTCCTTTGAAGGGTTATGTGTCATAACAATCTGTCTGGAGAAAAAAACAGGTAGGAAAACCTGATAACTTTGGCTAAGAACTGCCTGGGATTAGCTGCATTCTGATTTTATTGGAACACTAAGTTTATCTCTTCCTAAGCAAGCTCTGAGATACAGACACTTATCCTTCAAGCTAGTAAATCCCAAGCCTGTGCCTTCTTGATGAAATCATATTGTGAAGAATGTTAACCAAATGTTTGGTTATTTATGGCTGTTGGTCACACTACCCATGTCAGTGGCTAAGACTACTTTTATAGGGTGTTGGGCTTCTGGGATTCAGCTGTGATACAGTAGAAAGATCTGCATCTCTTTCTAGGGTTTGTAGTCTCAACTGGAGTGATCCAAATAACTGACAGCGGGAACAACAGGACTGGCAGGGTATTCTACCTTTTGTTAGCCTGAGCATTTCTCCATGTTCTCACTCAAGTGATTTCACTAGCGTTGTGGGTGTAGTATAGCATGAATTGTTATGTGATCTTTTATAACAATCTGGCAAGTAACAGTGTTATTTCATAATATTCACCTGGTATCTCAGGATCAGACTCTCATTTTGGCTCATGGCATAGGAGAGAGATTAAACTCTGGGCATCAAAACTGGATGGTATGGGGCACCAAATGGAAGGTAGGGGGTACCTTAGAAGCTGGTATGAACCAAGTCTTAATCAAAGCTAGCAGACTCATCTCTTCAGTGAGGTGAAGAAAAGCTTGTTTTCTTAGGGCAACTATTCTTTCCCAAAGCACCCTCCTTCTGGTGTAATGAAGAATGTAATATTTTTTGAGTGGTTAAAGCTAACTTAATTTTTCCTATTGGATTATGACTTCATTTTTCAAACTTTTAAGGGATGATCCTAGGATAAATATCTTCATTCAATAGATACTTTTGCTGCATGCTTACTATGTTCCAAGCACTATTCCATGTCCTGAGAAAATACAGTGACAAAATCTGGCAATTTGAGTCCTTATAAGGCTTGTATTCTAGTGTGTCTAGGTAAATGTGTGTGTGCCCATGCAGGCTATCTTACACAAATATTAAGAGTAATATAATAGGTATATAAACAAACAAGGTAAAGAAGAAGGTTAGATTGGAGCTTTAAAAAGATAGAGGAAGTATGTCTTTAGAAGATACTGGAACAAAGACTTGGAATAGGTATGGATGTAAGTCATGTCAACATAGGCAAGGGGAAACCTACATGCAGAGGGAAGAGCAAGTACAGAGAAAGACGGCGTGCCTTTCCCATGGGAATTCTACAATATCAGGTGTGACCATATGAAGTGAACACAGGCATAATGAGAGATGAGGACAGAGATTTAACAGTAAATGAGATTGTGGTCTGGATTTAGGGGCCTTTGTAAGGACTTTAATTTTTCACTTTGTAATATGACTAAGTACAGCTGGGAACATTTGGAGAGGGTTGATAACTTAGAGAAGAGTGATTTATTCCAATTTCATATTATAGTATAGAGCTCCCATTCATTAAGAGGAAGAATCTTCTAGCCGAACAGATGTGTAAGACAACTTATTTTGTGCGTGTTAACTATGTTTAACATAATATTGCATACTGTGGTGCTTAATTTTAGGGATCAACCTGACTGGATTATGGGATATTCTAATAGTTGGTAAAGTGTTGTTTCTTGGTTTGAATAGGGAGGAGACTGGCCTTTCAATCTGTGGACTGATAAGGAGGATCCTCCATACCTTAGTGAGTGATGACTCTCTGATCAGCTGAGGGCCTGGGTAGAGCCCTCAAGGAGGTACAAAGTTGATCTTTTTTTCCCCAAGGATGGGTCATTCATTTTGTTCGCCCTGCTTTGGACCCCAGAACTTCAGCTTGTCTGGCCTTCAGACCCTGGGTTGTGTATCATTCTCCTCCATCTACCTCCAGGTTCTCGGACTTGAAGTCTTGTCCTGAGATCTGTTGTGGATCCCATGGTTCACACGCTTTTAGACTTAGGCAGAACCATGCTACTAGCTTCCTTGGTTTCCTAGGTAGCAAATGACATGTCCTGGAATATGTTAGCCATTATAATCAGCTGAGCTAATTCATGTAATCAGTCCAAAATTACCTATCATTTATATTTATCTGTGTATCTATGCATCTATCTATCAATCATCTATCTATCTATCATCGATCTACTATTGGTTCAGTTTCTCTGGAAAGCCCTTATAGAAAAGCCATACTTCCTATACTCCATTGTTAGGCAAACTGATTTTTCTTACTTTCTTGGATGTCTAGGGTCCCAGTTCTCTTGTAGTTACCACACACACTTTTTCTGCCTTGCAAGAATACCCTTTTTATAGCAGTTCCCTCCACTGCTTAAACCCTTATCTTTCAAGATTCAACTCAGTGACTAGGCTTTCAAAGAAATCTTCCTAATCTCTTTGATTAGTTTAACATTAATATACACTCATAAATTGTTCAGTGCTAAAGTTTACCTTTACAGAGTGTGTGCTATATGGTTAGATTGACCCTTTCTCCATTAATTACCCAATTGTATGCAAGGCTGGCTTGGTGCCTGGAACATGGCAGTACTCAATTCCTGTAATCATTATATATTTTCATTCAATGATTATAATATATTTAATTGTCCTCTCACCCACAGACATGTGCACTTATATACACACATTCAATTCTCTTTCTTACATGCACACACATACACACACACACACACACACACACACACACACCTCTTACCCACAGTTTCCACACTGTAGCCCAGGCTGAAACTCTTTTTCTCTTACGGTAGATTGACTTGTACTACTTTCTTAATACAGACTATGCCAGAGAGCTGAGAGTAAGTTGATGAACCTGGAAATACCCTCAAATGCCTGCAGATTTTCCTTTCTTTTGGCAAAGCCACATTACGCTTAAATTATATTCAGGCCTGACCAAGAATTTTCTCCATTTGGAAACACACTGAAGTGTTCCATGGCAGGTCAATTAGTCTGGAGAAGGTGTAATATGTTTCCTGTGCTTGGAGCCACTATTTCTTAATGTCTCACATCTCCCCATAGATGTCAGCACTTATGCCATAGTCCTGAAGACTGTAAGCCACTCAATGTGAGGAGGTGCTGATTCACTGGTAGTAAAGTGTTTCAATTCCCTGCTGCATTTCTTGGAGAATATTTACAGAAATGACTTTTAGCACAGAGGTGAGAAAGGCAATGGAAGTGCTCGAGTGGTAGAAGGCGATTTATTAGCAGCATATATTTCATAGCCTCCCCATCAGCTGAGATACACACGCAGCAAAGTGTGCATGACTATAGGAAGAAATGAAGATGTAATGAGGCCAACGGTATCAGCTGGGACACTACCTTGAAGAAAACGTCATATTTTTAGGACTTGATTGTTGCCAAGGGATCATATTTATCTTATTAAATAGCACTGTACATTTTTCTGCGTCTAGAAAGTGAAATATTTGGGGACATGACTTTTGTCCTGAAGAATGTCTTCAGGAGTCTGTGGGAACATTTTTAATTAGCACTGTAGCTTCTGCCAAAAATAAATCCTTCTGTGGGGATAAGCCAGAAGCAAGAGTTCCTCTCTTCCTAGCCCAGAGAGTTGGACTGTGGTAGCAGTGCCCATCTTCAGGAGAATCACAAAGTGGGCAGAGACTGTCGCTGGAACCTCTTCTAATACTGAGGTGGTCGGTGTTCTGCTGCTGTGAAGAGAGCATGACCACGACATCCTGATAAAGGGAAACATTTACTTGGGGCTTGCGTACAGTTTCAGAGGTTTAGTCCATTGTCTTCATGGCAGGGAATGTAAGAGCATGTAGGAAGAAATGGTGCAGAGCAGTTCTAAGAGTTCTACATTCAGATATGTAGTTGAGAGAGAGAGAGAGAGAGAGAGAGAGAGAGAGAGACCACCACTGGGTCTGGTTTAGGCTTCTGAAATTCCTCTGAAACTTCAACCACTGCCTCCCATGACACACTTTCTCCAACAAGGCCACACCTCCTAATCCCTCTCAAATATCACTGGTCACTAATGACCAAGCATTCAAATATTGAACCTATGGGGGCCATTCCTATTCAAACCACCATACTTGGCAGTAGGCCCCTTCTTGAATTCTGTGGTTCCCACCCTTTTCCTACTGAAGACTGTTGGAGATATTAAATCATATTTCTGATCTTGTAATGCAAACCTTCACCATCCTAAAGGAACTTAAGAACATCATGAATCTTTAATACAGTGTCTTTTTTGGAACAATGGCTCCTCTTCAGAACCCCCAAATTCTATAATGCAGGAATGACTCACAAAAAATTAAGGTCCTAGGGTTATTTATCTATCCTTTTCAAGTTTCTCTCTTTTTTTTAATTAAATTACTGCTTGGCCCATTAGCTCTGGCTTCTTATTGGCTAACTCTTACATATTAATTTAACCCATTTCTAGTAATCTGTGTATTGCCATGTGGCTGTAGCTTACCAGGTAAACTTCCACTTGACTCCAGGAGGGCTGCATGGCTTCCCTCTGACTCTGCCTCCTTTCTCCCAGAATTCTATTTAGTTTCCCCACCTATCTGTTTCCCTATAGCTCTACTATAGGCCCAAAGCAGTTCCTTTATTAACCAATGATATTC
>LOJH01019983.1:0-18126 GCA_001685095.1 Ellobius talpinus | reverse complement strand
AAGTAAATTTTAATTAAACAGCTCATATAGCCCAGCTAAAACTAGCTATGCGCACGGAGCATTTTGTAGGCCTGGTGTAGGTCAGTCCGTCATGTTCAGCCTCCTCATTGTAGATGTGAATGATTGGCTCTGGCAATTTTGGGAAGGTTAATGAATATTTTATAGGATTTTCTCAATAAGTGTTACATTTCCTTTGAGTTACTCAATAATTTCAACATACATTTTAACCACTAGGATAGCTTTCTATGCTTCTCACAGTCTGTGGTTGATCCGTTTATTTGGTTCCCCCCAGTCTGTCTCTGTTCAGTTTCCTCTGGTATCCTCCACAAGTCCTGAACACAGCGGTCTGCAGAGGAGTAACTTTATTACACTCACCTCTGAACCCAGGAGGCATATCTCCCATCCTCTCTGATTTATTCAGGGCTCCCAGCGCTTTTACCTAACTTATATTAACAGCTATTTTTAACAAGGTCTTCATTACTTCCTAATTCTGCAAATTCCATTTCCTTATTTATCTTGCCAAAGACAGAGTTGGAAAAGGAGTTCATTATCTCAGCTGTTTTAGAGTCATTATTAATTTCACTCCTTCCCTTATTTGTTAATGGCTCTACATATGCTCAGATATTCCTTTGCCTGGTACAGTTGTAAAACACCTCAGAGCCTTAATGTATCTGGCTAGCCTGAGCTCATTATCCCTTGGGCTGTCCTTTCCATTCTGTCCCTGGGAATCCTAAGGGATTTTTGCGTCTTTGTGGGACAAAGGGACAGACCCATGTTTTGGGGCATCCTTATGAAAAATTATGAATGCAAGCATGACTGTGAATTTTTATTGTAAGATAAAAACTGTTAAGTACTTTATATATCACAAAAGCCAGAAAAATGGTTTTTTGTTCATTATTTAACAGGAAAATCTCATTAATGCTTTTTCTCCTTCCCATCAGCTGCATAACCTTTGATCATTTCTTTTCACAGGGATGATTTTGGAATATATTATATATTCAGATACAATATATGGTTCATACACATTATGTAGAATAATTAATTAACAGCACTAAATATTATATTGTATATAATATATAGGTTTAGCAAGTTAAAATATAGATGTTTTCTTAAATTTTAATTTCATGTAATTAATAAACATATTATAAGTATGTTCTGTACACTACTTAAAATATTATATTGGAAAATTATTATAATATATGTTTTCTTCTATTTGGAAATTAAATAAACAAAGCAAGTACCTGAAAAGACAAAGAGGTGGTGCTCAGGATGGGCTCAGGGATGTGAGGAGGAAAAACACTATAAAGGGTCTAATATTTCAAATAGGCAGAAAGAATAAAAGATAAGTAAAAGAGATGATAGATATATTAACTAGGCTGATTCAATCGTTCTAAATTATATATTACATGCACTGCCATAATATCACTTGTTTCCCATCAACACATGAAATTATAAGCTATCACTATTCAGTAGAAATTAATTTGAGAATTTATTTACTGTTTACTTGAAGTTCATATTTAACCAAGGGGCTATATTTTATCTGCCAGTACTAGTAATATCATTTTCTGTAAAATAATATGGAAATACTTTAGTCTGTCTTGCTGAGCAGAGGTCAGAGAACAGAAGTTCCTGTAGCTTCACAGATCACAGCTTGTCATAAAATGCAAACCTTTAAAATTGTCAAATCTGGAAAAACCTTTATCAAGTTTCTTTCATATATGAACTGTAATTGCTTTTCCATATGTTCTTGTTTTATTTTATCTAAAAAAACAAATTAAAAAAAAAACTTAAGTGAGAAAGTTTCTTTGGCTTCCAATCCTAGGTTGCAGTCCATCGCTGAAGGTGAGGTCAGGAAGTCAAAGCCCCTAGGCACATCACATCCGTACTCAATAGCAGAGAAAAATCAATGCACATAGACCTGCTTGCTTGCCTGCTTCTCTCTCACGCAGTTCAAGACCCTGCGCCTAGGGAATGATACCACCCACAGTGGTCGGGTTATTTCTACTTTCATTAACTATCAGGACAATCCTCCTGCCCCCCACAGGCATGCCCACAGGTCATCCTCATCCATAGGATAATTCCTCAACTAAGACTCTCTTCCCAGGTGATCCTAGACTGGGTCAAGTTGAAGTAGAAACGAACCATGGCGTGCACCATAGGAAACATTCTCTCTCCTCCCCCAGGTACCCTTTGGGCTGGAACTCCATTGGAAATATCTGTATCTGTAGAGCAGCTTGCTCTTTGGCCATATGTTCCTGTGACTGTGGAAACTCAATCCAAATCAAAACTATTTTTAATTTACCCTGATCTCAGACTGAGCTGCCATGTTTATAGCCTGCTTTAGTGTCACCTAACTAGAGCACATGGAAAGGGAAGACCCAGTGGTCTTGACTGGTTTGGAATTAAGAAATAGTTGCAAATTTAATTAAATACTCGACCTTTGAGAATGGACAGCTCAGGCGTGTCTTTAAGTTTGGAGAGGACTTCAGTGATGTAGGGTCACAGAGCTTAAACTTCATGAGATTCGTGGTAAGTCTGCTTCTGGCATGTTATGTTTATATGTGCTGGAGGAGGGAGCCTATTCCTTCCTCTCACACCCCCTCCTGTTCCCCTTCCTTCTACTCTCCCCTCCTTTCTTCTCTTCTCTAGTGAATATCCTGCTTGTATTCCAGTATGGAATCTTACTTTCTATGGAAAGAATCTGTTGGCCCTCAAAGGATATTATTTTTTATTTTCTCTGACTCTTAGATGTTAATGCGTTTCTCAGTGTTCCCGATGAATGCCCTAGTTAATTCTCCCAACAGCAGGCCTTTGAAACCTGACTCTCTAGACTGGTCCTCAGGGGTGATTCTTCTCCTCAGTTCAGGTTGTTCCTTTGCAGGGACATTAAGCTTTCCTAACAGTGTTTCATTTTCAGTGGCTTGGCTTTAGTTGGGAAGATTCTTAGTGGGTCCTCCTGTGGTAGGTTTTCTATTGACCTGCGTTTAATCCAGCTCCATGCACGGTCTTAGGTCAACTGCATAGACTGAGACATTGAGATTTTTGTATACACTGTGTATTTAGTCTGAATTTCTAAGTTAGAAATTCAAGTAAGAACTTCTCCCTTCAGAATTTGGACTTGACAGCAAGAATTTCATTCACCTTGGGTCTTTGTATTTTTTCCCTTTGGTTGCTCTTATTTTACATGCGCCCCAAATCCCCAAGTGAACACACTGTCCTCATAGACAATGGGATGCTTTTAGAAAATGGTCACTGGCAGTCTTATTTCTGTAAGACAGCTGAGTGATTAACACAGTTGATCCGTCTCACCACATAGAGGTTTCAGCTCCTGATGAGATGTGTTGAAATGGTTTGGATAAAAATAAAAGTCAAGCTGATCCTGCAAACCATTGGTCTAAACTAACATCCATGCCAGCTAGCATTCCCCTAGCAGTTACTGCGAGCGAAACACAGGGGCCATGCCCTCAGAAGTGTTAGGTAACTTAGCTTTATGTTACTGACAAGGAAACAGGGCCTATGAGAATTTCCTTCACATCACATATGTAGTTTGCAGGTGGTACAGATGAATTCATATCCATAACCCCCTGCGTTTAAAATCTGAGATTTAATCACCGTGTAATATATATGTAACCGGATTTCCAATGGAACTGGTAATTTAACAACATAACCTCTCCGATGTAGAACACTTGCTGCCTTCTGAAGAGCACACTGACCCTGAGCAGCTTCTCTGTGTTTAAGACGCAACTGTTTCTGGGCCCTTAGCATTGAAGGCGGCCCACTGCCCTAACCACTGGCTGCCATTTGCCACTATGCCTACATTCTTCTTGGAATGCTGCCTTCCATTCCCTCATCTTTCATTCTGTTTGTTTCTGATGGAAACTCCTATATCCTCTCTTCTGGAATGATGTGTAAACTGAGGGATAAGGGATCGAAGGGCTTCCTGCTCCTCCCTGGAGATGCAAAACTTGAATGGAATAACATCTAGCCTAGAGTTGTCTGTAGCTATTAAAACGTCATCCTTCTCCCTGCTACATGAATGAACTCTCCCCAAAAAAAGACAAACATAACTTAGTGATAGAGGAAGCAGGACTTTAACAATGACAGTGTATGAGTATAGTATCCCAAGGAGTTGTGTCCCAATACTTAGTTATGCGAACCAGGGAATTTCTTCCATGGTGATTGTCTCTTACTTGTTTTCTTTATTTGTTCATAAGAGTCTAGTAGTGACCAACATACCATCAGGTAGGCCATGCCGGCCAAAACAGTGCAATCTCGACAAAACTTTGCATATTGCAAAATCAGACTTTCTAAACCACACAAGCTGTGCTTTGGGAGAATTATTCTACTCTACTTGTAAAGTTCCACAGCCAGATAGCAGGCTGTGAGCAGAGGTTTCCTTCTAAAGGAACTTAGACTGTGAACTGCCTGTCTTCTGGGTCCCCCGTCCTTGGGAGAGGCACAGTCCTGCTCCCTGGCTGCAGTGAGCCTTCTCATCTCTTTCAGGTTGTCAGGAGAGGGGCTCTGAAGGAGTGAGACTCGCATCCAGAGCTTCTGAAGAGGGATGGGCTCTTCTACACGGTTATTATGCCAGGGACAAAACCAGAGCTGATGCCATGAGAGATCACTTGTAGAGGCGAATGCGCCAGGAGAGAGGTGTGCTCACTGCCTCTGCCTAGAGAAAAGGCAGTCACTGATAGCAAAGGGGTCACTGATAGCAAAGGGGTCACTGATAGCAAAAGGGTGGGAAGGGAAGGAGGAAAAGGCAATGAGAGCAGAGCTGAAGGTTGAGGAGAGACCTTTTCTGTGAAGTTGGGCTCCATGAGATAGAAAGTGCCGTGGGAGAGTGTTGTGTGGAAGGAATGGCGGGGCTGGACATCTGCATTTTATGGTCTTCAATCACTGAAGTCTGATGTCTATTGCTAGCTAGATTTTCAGGGACTTGCTAGAAGGGGAATTCTTTTCTAATAGTGCTCAGTCCTGAGGCTTTGTGCCCACCCCCTATTAAACTGACTAGTTCAGATGGAATGCTGCCAGAAAATCAGTTTTAACACCATCTCCTCTTGGTTGTGGCTGTCATTATAGGTCATAGTTTATGCACTTTAATTAAAATGGAGATGATGTTCTTTAAACTTGACTCTGAGGTGGCCATGCGGCTGGCACTATTTTTTTTTAAAGGAAAGTAAATAAAACTGACATTTTCATTCTCAGTGTATCTAGCCCAGATTACATTTCCAAATCAACTCTCTGTCTAAAACCCACACCTCACTGGCACACGAATTCTTGCCATGTAACAGTAACTATCACATACATGGTCTGAATACCACCTTAATATTTACCAAGAGTTTGCAGGGCCTTTATCTTTCCTGTTCATGAACAGCCCAGACAAGCCCATCAGGGCAAGAATTATTGTAATTCCCAGTGTGGGGATGACACAATTAGGCTTAATGAAGTGAAGTATCCGGCCGGAGCTCACACAGATGGCGGATGGTGTTTCTCTGTCTTTTAAGTCTGGATTTTATTTTCTTTCCATTCGGCTCTCTTATTTCCCACCTAAGTTTGCTAGTGGAACAAATCCTTTAAGATCATTTGTGGACCTCTTTCCACCACGATGAGGAATGCCAGGGAAGGCCTGGATATTCACCTCGGATTCTGTATATGCTCATCACAGTGGGTAGAGATTGAGAGTGCTAGATACGAGGTTGGGGGTACAGCTGAATTCCTCTATGTTACCCAGAGAACACAATCCAACTTCTCAATATTGAATTTCCTCCTACGCAGGCTAAATGGCTAAGGAATACTTGATCTCCATCTAACCTGTACACACAACAATCTTCTGCCATTTTTTGTTTGCATGATTCTGTCTTTATATCATATCTGAGAGTTTTTCTTTATGTCATTTATCTGTAGTAAATGCTCTTACCTTAGCTACCTCTGTTGAAAACCTTTTTGTATACTTATGTCTCAGAACTTTCAGGACAATCTCATTCTGTAGGACTAATCCCCCCTCACCTCTGTGCTAGTCAATGATTGGCAATGTTCTCAAGCCCATCACATCTCTATCATAATATGCTGAATCAGATTTAAAATTGATTTACATAAATGTTCCCTTAAGATGGGTCCTACTTATAAGAATTATGTATCACACAGATCAGTGGACACCCAATGGTGTCTTCCATTAAAGGCTCATAGACTAGTGCCAGGGACAAAACCAGAGCTGATGCCATGAGATGTCACATGCAGAGGACAATGCACTATGAGAGTGGTGTGCTCACTACCTCTGCCGAGAGAAAAGGCAGAAAAATTACGACATTTTCTTAGAGGTTAAAATGTTCATTAAAGTAGACTTACAAATTCATGTGAATCTGCAATCAAAATGAGATGACTGCGCACTGGACTGAATGAGTCCTTCCCAAAGCCATACAGTAGAGGTACTGACCTCAGAACCTCAGAATGGAGCTGAGCTGCTGCTGTGGGACCTTCAAAGTTACATAAATGTAAGTTAAAATGAAAGGCTGAAAGGCTTTGTTCTCTCTCTCTCTCTCTCTCTCTCTCTCTCTCTCTCTCTCAGCAAGGTTTCACTATATTGTCTGGCTGAGACTTACTATGGAGACCTATAAGTTGGCCCAGAACTCACAAATATCTATCTGCCTGCCTCTGCTTCCAGAGTGCTATGATTAAAGTCCTGCCCTACACTACCATGAAGTTCTTAAAGTCAGTTTTACCCCAACTTGAACATCATTCTTAATCAAAACAGAACCAATCAGGATGTACAGAGAGATGCCTAGGAGGAGCACACACACTGATATGACCAAGGAAAATTCACAGAGGGTGCCACCTGCAGGTTTCTTGCAGGGAGAACTCAGGGGACAGGAAACCTTCCAGCACCATGACTCTGGACTTCCAGGGTCCAGGACACGAAAGAGAATAAGCACGTGCTGTTGAAGTCAGTAGATGTACAGTTTTGCACCGTGGTGTTACTTAGGCACAGCAGCTGCAGCATGCCGGTACGTTGGACTTATGGTTTTAGTTTGTAGAATCAATAAAGAATTTTCTTCATCCTCAGTGGAGTGAAAGTGAATGGGCACAAGTTGGCAGCACTGCGGAGTATGCACCATGTATCTCCCACATCACTACTCTCATTTTAGTATTGGAGACGGTGGTAACTACAAAGGAAACAATGGGATAAGGCCTATGATGGCCAGAGAGTAAGATGAATAGGCCTGCTTGTGTGTGGCTCCAAAGTCTTTGAAGTTATAAAATTGCAAGAGGGACCAATAACCACAGAGACAGAAAGACTGCATAAGTGGTAGCCATAGAATGACCTAGGATTTCTTGCAAGGCTGGGGATAAGCTTGACGATTCTGCAGGACAACTCGGGGGAGGGAAGTAGACTCTCCAAGGTTTTCTCTAGAAAGAGGGCCAGTGGCCAAGATGGCCCAGGCCCACAGTGCCTCCCTTGTTGGCACTGAGTGAACTGGAATTTCTTGGTCTTGCTGCTTTCCTGTACTGGGCAACCTTAAGCCAGTGAGCTGCAGGGAGAAGCAGAGTCTTCAGTAGCCTCCAGCCAGACTCCTAAGCCGATCTCAGCTTCTCCCCACCAGATCATGAACCATACTTGTGGTCTGACGAGATGACTCGGTGGGAAAAGGCATTTGCTACCAAGCCTGATGACCTGAGCTTGATCCCCAGGCCAGGACCTACATGGTGGAAGGAGATGAACAACTATCACGTGTTGTCTTCTGACCTGCACACGTGTGTCATGGCAGACAAGCTGCATCTGGAATAAATAAGCAGAATGCGTCATGGCTCAAGGTCACATAAATCAAATTTCTCCTGATAGTAGCTGATAATAGTGTCCTGATTGTAAATCCCCCTTGACATGGATGAAGAACTGAGGTAGAATAATTTTCCTAGGATCTCATAGTTACAGAATGCTCAAACTTAGATTCCAACTTGGTAGCTCCACTTCCATGATTCCCCCTGCATGCCTACATCATGAACCATGGTTTGGAAGGACCTTGAAGTGGTAAAAACAGCTTGGAGGCACCCACGGAAGTATATACTACCTACTTAGCCTTTTGAACAAAAGAAAAAATGGTCTCTTTTGAAAATTGAGAAACAGGTTGCTTGCTCCAGGGCCTTTGTAATTTTGTAATTTGTAAAATTTGTAATTTTTCCTTGATTAATTGTTGCCGCTCAAGGGCCTTCCAAACTAGCCTGTGGAAGATGGCCGTGCCTTCTCACTGGAGTCTTTGGGTCTCTGTATTCATAAGCATATGTCCCGTGTCTGTCTTTATTACTGCATTGTTTGCAGCCCTGGCTTATACTTTTTAATTTTATAGATCTGGATGTTTTGCCTGCATGTATGTTGTACTTGTGTGGGTGCCCTCGAAGGCCAGAAGAGGTCATTGGATCCCTTTGGACTGGAGTCACAGATGTCTGTTAGCTACCATGTGAATGCTAGGAATTGAACCAGGGTCTTTTGGAAGACTATCTAATACTCTTAACTGATGAACCACCTCTTCTAGATTAGTGGTTCTCAACCTGTGGGTCATGACAGGCCATCTTGCATATCAGATATTTACATTATGATTCATAACAGTAGCAAAATTACAGTCATGAAGTAGTAACAAAAATAATTTTATAGCTGGGGTCAGCACAGCATGAGAAAAGGGTCACAGCGTTAGCAAGGTTGAGAACCACTGTTGTGGATCCACACACTGTTTGATACATAATTAATAAGATCTTATTGAGAGAATTAATTGAGAGATAACCCCAAGGAGGTGAGAGAAGAAAGGTGCAGAATCAAAGCCTCTGAGGAAGGATGAGGTTGATGCTGGCGGACTGGGACTAAGCGTTGGCTGAGCGAGCCTGTGGCTGGGCTAGGTTAGTGTGTGAAGCTGCAGACAGGAACATCGCATCGCATTGGCACCTGACTCTGGGACATCCAACGAGGCAGAGAAACCTACATATGAATCGGAGCACTTCAGAGGAGAGAAAGATTGAAGGGTGACCAATCTCAACAGTCTGAGAGAAGGAAAATGCCAAGGCTGTCATTTGGTTAACTACGTATTAGTGTTCATGTTTTATCCCTTCCCAAAGCTGCTCTCTTTTATCTTGAGAATTAAAGTAGTTTCAGTTTTATAACTATAATCTAACTGTATTTTAACATTTGCTGTTTGCTTAGTTAATTTTTCATATTAATATTTAATTATATATTTGTTTTTTCTTCATGTCCATAGTTTTCATTGATGTCATATTTCTTCTGCTAGAAAGTAGTAGAGGATTTTGTATTTAGCAGGGACTTTCTGGATCATTCAATCTAATTTCACTTTGCAAATACAGAACCTTAAACCTACAGAGTTTAATGCATTCAGACAAGCTTGGTGTGAATTTGTGTCAGGATAAGAAGTCAAACCTACAGCTCACTCTTTGATCCAGTGTTCTTTGCACTTTACTTTGCTTCCAGGAAAAGGAGAGAAATAGCAACAAGAATACTAGCTGGTGCTGTGAGTAGCCATGGTCCTCAACTTTATTTATTTCTCATGTTTTGTGAAAGGAAAAACAAAATATAATAATAAACTTAAGCCCATTCATTTTCACTGTTGATATTATACATCATAAGATGCAAGGGATGAGGGTCAGGCATAATTGAAGCCTTAAAAATCTTATTAATACAACATTGTTACTGTGTGGCCTTCTCAAGGTCAATCACATTCCAAAATGAATCTGTTTTGTTATATTGAAATGGGAGAGTGGATGAATATACTTAATAGCCATTGCTTCTGTATATTGGGAAACAGAGAAATTATTATTATCTATTTTAACCATTAACTGAGCCAAAAATACTTTTAGTATGCATTTAGTTTAAAAATAATTTATTACTTTCTAATATTACCTTCTAATTTTTCCTAAAAACCCAAGTTCCTAGACTATCAAGTAATGTATATTAATCATCCATTTGTAGAAAATGTGTTGAATTTTTTTAATGGTCTACATTATGACCTAAAGGGGAATCAGGCAATGTTGTGTGTGAGAATACTTGTCAGCATTACTTTTCACTATGAAAAAAATTAACTATTTAAAATCATTCATTTCAAGGATTTTATCTCAAAAAAATTCCATTTGGAACATGAAAGATTGGGTCCAAATACATGCTTCTTATCACATAGCCATTTTTCTGTTCTGATACTGCGCGGTCTCAGTATATAAAAGGCCCAGTGTTTGGACTTCGTGTGGCGCTGTGTGTGCATTTAAGTAAACATGTGGAATGGCTTGCTATTTAAATAGCCAAGAAACCACGTTTGAAATTAACTTTATCTCCAAATACTTGGTTTCCAAACCCTTGTCGTGAAGCCTGGGCACTGGGGAGAAGAGGGACTGAGAGTGATTTATTTTCTTCCCTGGTTTCATTACGTGTGGATGTTTACCTGGCTTTTCCATTTGCCACGGCTTGACTTCTTCGTTATCATTAATGGACTCATTTAGACATGCCCCTCTAGGGACCTTTAGCTGCAAATTTCTTTTTTATCTTGAGCTTGAGGTAAAATATTCTGTTTTAGTAAAGATAAGAATGACTGAAAATATATTTTGTGAATGATACATGAGGTCAGCATTTACATGTGAGGTTAAAAGAAAACCCTGAATGGGCTCCTAGGGAAAAGAATACATGAATGATACGTCCCTTCCATCGGCCTGGCCTGACACTGTACAAAGAAATGCTTGTCATCACCCTGATTTCTTAGTTTGTTATACTTCATTTCTAAACACTTCCATACTTCATTTGGCCTTTATGCTGACTCTATGAGGGTGTGAATGGTGAATACAATACTAGGCCCTTCTTTTAATGGACAAAGAAAGGCCTCATAGGTGAGTTAAGAATATACAGAAATGAGTAGAGGGGTTTGTGAGTATTTGAGTCAGGCCCAAACAGGTTCTCTGATTCTCTCACTGTAGCTCTGCCTACAAGTCCAGCATGTTTAGGTGATAATAAATGGACAAGCCGCTCAGCTCCTTTTCCTGAAGTGAGCGTGAACACGGTTGGCGTGAGGTGGATTAGGAAAAGTTTTTTTTTTCTTTGCAGTGTGATCTGAATTAGGAAAAAGAGGCTGACAGTTGTTGTTGCTCTTTCGTTTCTGCTCACAAGATGCCACCATTGAAGATGAACTTTATCTTCTCTATGCAGTACGACATCGGGTACGTTTGAACAGACTGACTTAGATAACAAAGTAGAGCCTTGCTTTTAGTGAGCGACAGGAAATGTGTATTAGGGAAGTTTCCCAGCTTAAAAGGGAAGTAGTAATGAGGAGATCATTGCTATTGTGAATATTAGCTCTCCCTTCAAGTCAGAGACATCAAAGACACTGCTATGTTGCTTGAGAAAATAAGAATCATGTAGACTTCAGGGGTTCATTTGTCCCTGCAGCACAGACACAGGTCCCACCCCAGGCACACTGGTAGGATACGTAGCTGGAGGAACTATCTACAGGTGTGATGAGAAATGGATGCAGGTGCTGGAGGAGGTCTGTCGACGATGACTTAGAATCCATGCTGTTGTTGGTTACGTCTGAGGGCTGTGGTATCTGGAACTAAAGGACTTGCTAATAGACTTTCTTGGGGTGTCTCTGGGGGTCCCTAGACCCTGAGATTACATAAACAAGCAGTCTTCACAAGTTCCTTACAAGATCATTGCCCATGCCACTTACAACCTGTGTTCTCTTGCCACAAACCTTGACCATCAACAAGCTAGACTTGCTTCTGAAGGCTCCTTTATCACTCCGTCTTATGAGGGCAAGATTGGTCAGACTGAGAACAGCACTCTGGTTACATGGATGATGATCATGGAACCGTGTGGGTTGGCTAGGTTATTTTCACCTTATCAGCCTTGTGGGGGCTTTGGTTTGGAATTTTTAGGAACCCTCATATTTTCAGTCTTCTTAAGAGGTAAATACTGCCATTTAAAATCTCCTCTACTAATGCTTCATCCAATGGAATGAACTCAAACAGCCTGCCTCGTACCTTTGGTCCAGTCAGTGAGAATGGGACTGAGTTATGCACAAAGAATTGCAGTTGAAGACACCCCATGTTGGCCAGCAGGCAATTTCCAGAGTAGGCAGCTACTCTACTCTGAACCACCCTAAGGGTGTTCTTTCATAGAAGCTTTCAAACTCTGTCAACACCCACAAGTGCGCAGCACATACAAGGAACAAAATGTTTTTATGTTTTATGTTTTTTGTGTCCTTCATGTTAGGTGAATGATAGGGATCAGGATAGAAAGAGCTCTAAGAGGAGAAAGATAACATACAGTTATAAATATCTCTCATTAAATATTGCCACACGTATTAAAAGAACTCCTTCATACTGAACTTACCTTACGGTTCAGTGAATTTTGATGATACATGACAGCCTATTTGTGTGTGGGGGGCGGGCAGGATGAAATGAGGAAACAGAACCAGAAGGAAAATATAGCTAATGCCTTCCCCCAAAGAGATGGTAGGCTGGAAGGGAAACCTGACCAAATGTGAGCCTAGCCGAGGAGCTTGAAGCTTGTAAAGACCGGAGGGTATACAATGTCAGGAATCCGAAAGCAGAGGGGAGCTTTCTTCCAATGGTAAATGCTCCCGAATTATGTAGCTCTCATGAAAGGGGATCTGAGGACCTGACATGGGGCACAGGAAGAGCCACCTGGGACACAGAAAGAAAGAGCCACCTGGGACACAGAAAGAGCTACAGCAAAGGTGGCAGAAAAAGAGGAAAACCTCAAAGCCACAAAGCAAGCACAGCAAGGGTTGGCAGAGTCTGGGAGCTGAGGGGACAGGAAGCCAGCAGGTGTCGCTGAGCAGGGCAGAAGCCTAGCCAGGAAGCTGAGGAAAAACTGCTCAGACATTTCCTGGGCTGTAAGCCGGTGTCCACTGTCCCAGAGAGTGGATCAGGTGGCTAATAGGGAGGAAATTCTCATCCGATGCCAATGGAAACAGGTTTGAAGCTCAGAAGAGCCAAGGAGTTACTCATTCACATCCTAAAATGGAGTGCAGCTGAAGGGAGGAGCTGACATGAACGACCCGGGGCTGTTTCAGGGAAGAAACTGTGGACAGGAAGAGGGAGCAGCTAGGAAATCGCAGAGAGGCCCATCACTGCTTAATGGCCCAAAGTATGGAAAAGTCTGTACTTGTGATAGCTTTCCTCCCTCTGAGGCTTACAACCACAACTATTGACTATTCTGCATCCAGGTGGACATGATGGTGGCCTGCACTGTACTGTCTGATGCGGCTGGTTACACGCACACTCTTAAACTCAGATGTAGGATCATGGATGTATGTAGCTCAGTGGTACATACAGCACTTGTCAAGCAAGTTCGATCTCTGGTACCAAATACACACAGGAAAAAGGGAATGGAAAGAGGGAGGAGAAGAGGAAAGGGGGGAGAGGGAAGGGAAAAACCTCTAACATATTGAATTACAATGAAAAAGGATGTAAAGTTCTCGATCGTTGGAGTTTTCAAATGCCATGTAGTTGAACTTTCTTGGGACCGTCAGCCCTCAAATAATGGCAAGGAGACTTCTCATTAATTATGAAAGTGTGGCCTTAGCTTAGGTTTGTTCCCCACTGGCTTTTAAGACTTAAATTAACCTGTTTATGTTAATCTGTGTTCTGCTACATGGCTCACTACTTCTCTTGCACACTGTACATCTGACTTCCTCAGTATCTTCCTGGCATCTCCTGTGCGCCTAGATTCATCTCTTGAGTTCCTCTCTTTCCCCGGAAATCCCACCTATCCTCTACTGCCTAGCTGTTGGCCATTCAGCTCTTTATTAAACCCATCCAAATAAAACAGAGACCCATTTTCATACAGTGTGATCAAATATCCTGCAACAGAGTTGCACGTGCCTATGCCTCCTATCGGACAGTACACATTTAGACTATTTCTATCCTCACGGCAAATGCCCCTGGACAGTCCTACTTTGGTAAGAGACAGATCTAGAGATTCTGGCCTTCACCTGAAAGGGTCAATGCCTTCTAAGTGACACAAGGAAGGATGCCCCAGATGAAGAAATTTGTAGGAAGGAGAACCTCCAATTGTAGAGTCATTGCATTCTGCCACCTGATCTGACGCCCCTCCTCTTCCCTCCTCTTCTGTCCTTGCCCCTCCCCTTAGTATTCTCTAGTATAGAAATCAGTGGGACAGACAAACAGATGGCAGCAAGGGACCACATCACCAGCAGAGCTTTCTGTAGGACAGACATGGCATCAGCTTTTTGGCATTATTTGCTACGGACTTGGAGCTTAGTGAAGAAGCACAAACCCCTTTTGTAGGCTCCCGAGGTCACTAAAAACCTCTTTTAAAATGTCACAGGTTTCTCCTAGTATGTGCTCCTAGCTTCACACCCAAGTACAAACAGGTTTCGCATAGTTCCATGCTCCAGTTGAATCTCCTGGTTATAATCAATGGAATAACAGGCTGACCCATCACTTCTTATCAAGACACCCAGGAGTGGGGGGCCTGGGAGCAGTGGTTATTCATGCAAACCGAAGGCTCTTCTGTGGTTAGAGAAACAGGGATCAGAACACTTACCAGAAAAAAAAATAATATTTTCCCTGACAGTTGAAGGCAGTGAGTTTCCCAGGGAGAAGCACTGGAGGCAAAGGGCTTTACACAGCGAGGCCTTTGTCATTTTATGGATGCTCATCTGTCAACTGTCAGCGTGTTTCAAAGGGACTCGGGCCATAATGTTTTCCTCTGTACCTTTCCAATCATGGTGGCCCAAATTTGCCTGACTAACCATTCGTCTTCGTGTTTGCCTAGTCTGGTCACTTAACAATGAATAGAGATGGAATGGCGATTCTACAGCTGGGAATAGAGAGGGAGAGGGGCTGGTGGCCTGGCAGGGAGGGCTGAAAGGAGGGGGCTGCTGACCAAAGAATGGGCTTAGCATCTCTATGGCAGCACTTCTGCCCAGGGAGGAGGCTTTTTGTTGTTGTTATTCCTACTGCTGTTTCTTAGGGGAAAAGGACTGGACCAAGTGTGAGGCTGGCAGGACAGTAGCAGGGGCCTAACAAGGCACAGTAAATCATCACACCCACACACAACCCTGGGGTTCTCAGGGACTGCGCATGTGGCAACATCCTCGTTGGAAGTCTCAGAAGGAAATGAAGTGCAATTGTCTGAATTGTGATGGCTCGTGAAAGTAGCTGGGAGGGTTGGGTACAATTTATATTTCAACTTGTTGTATGGCACAGTAAATAGCTTGGCTGTGACTGGCAGATTAGAAGCTAGAAGTGGAAAACTGAACACCAGCAGCTTCAAACTCTGGCCGTCTCACATGCCTGATGTTTCTTTGGCCATGCATCCCTTCACCTTCTTAAGCTGTATTTCCTCCCCTGTAAATAGGGAAAATAGAAGTATCTATGTGGTTCTAGGCAGTTTGCAAACGAGTGAGATCACCCGGTAAGCCTTGGACTCTGCCTTCACTTTCTTGCGTGTCTCCACCACCTTCCTGCTTTCTGTCACTTCTTGCCCAGTCTCTGCCCTTCTAGATGTGACTTTCCATCATTTAGATCCACATGCAGCATACGTGGCAGGCAGGTGTGCCTGACAGTGGCCTGCAGGTCAGGCCTGGCAGTTCTCAGCCCCCCAGAGTGGGGCAGAGCTCCAGGAAGCCTGGGCATTTCTCCCAGGCCTTCCTTAGTTCTCCTGCTATTTTCTGCGTCTGCCTCTTTCTCATGACTTACCAGCATTGTTCCTGATTGTTTTTGTGATGCTCCTGTTAGATTTTATTATTTGTGTCCTTCTTTGTCATCTGTGTGTAATTATGGAGATTTTCTTTACACAAAAACTTTAAATCTGTGCTGGTTTTAAAGCACTTTCTGTTCTAAAACGCTTGGTCATGTTAAGACTTAAGTATTTTTCTCCTGATTGTTAAATGTTTTGATTAGCACGTATTTATTATGTCATAATGGGTTTCATTTTCATACATGTACGTGGTGCGTTTCAGTCACATTTACCGCCTCCCTGCATTATCCTCTCTGGTCCCTGAGTGAAAGATGAGGATGTGATGGCTCCTAGGTATGGTTGAGGAGAAGGGTTTTATTGTAGATATATGGGAGTGAACAGTCAAAGGTATCTGGAAGGGTCCAGACTGAATGGAACCAGCAGAATAGACCAGGCCATCAGAGGAAAGAGAGGTAGGGGGGAGCAAAAGAAGAGGAGAGAGAAAAAGGAGGTCAAGAGAGCACATTTCCAAAACAGCTGAGTTATATAAAAATCAGAAGTTGGGGAAAAGGAACCCAGCCCTGGACTGGAGAGGTTTAGGGTAGGGGGCTGAGTGGTAAGCTCTGAGAGGAACCACAGGTTCTGAGCAATGCTGGGAGAGCTGGCCAATGTATGTTTTGATACGTTAATGGGCATTTTAGCCATTTGTCCTGGGTTTCTCTGGGACCTGTCTTAGGGTTTTATTTCTGTGAAGAGAAAACATGATCACAACAACTCTTATAAAGGAAGACATTCAATTGAGGCTAGCTTACAGTTTCAGAGGTTTAGCCCATTTTTGTTGCAGTGGAAAGCATGGTGACACACAGGCAGACATGGTGCTGGAAACAGAGAGTTCTCTGTTTAGATAGACAGGCATCAAGGAAAGAACTGGCTTGAGCCTCTGAGACATCAAAGCCCACCCCCTAATGACACACTTCCTCCAACAAGGCCCCACCTCCTAATAGTGCCACTCCTTTAAGACCAAGTATTTGAACACAGGAGTCTAAGGGGACATTCCTATTCAAATTCCCACAGGATCTGAAGTCCCCCACCCTCTCTCATTAATCCCCTTCTGCTTCCCAAGGAACCTCCCTTATACTTTCATGGGTTTTTAAGCCCAATGAGTTCCATCTTTAGGGTTGTTTACAGAAGCATGGGTTCTGAGAGTATGTTTGCTGGAGCATGGGAGCCTAACTAGGGCCACACCACTGCAAACTTTAAAAATCTTTCTCCCTCCCTTATCAGCCATGTAAATTGTCAGGGAGGGTGGGGCTCATGGGACCCACCCTCTGTTTAAATTTTTCAACACAGAACATTTAACTACTTGGTATTCTATTTGGACTTTCTGTAATCTGAATTATGTTTAAATACATGGAATATTCTAGCACTGTATTGGAGAGCCATGCCTTTACTATCTATCCCACATCTCGGACAGTTGGGCTATGGTACCAGGCTTCCTTCAGCTTATCTCTATCCTGGAGAGTTAATGAAGCGAAACAAGATCACTTCCACGCTCGCATGGGTATCAGGGAAGGTGCTCTGACTGAGTCCTGCTCCACACTGCTCAGCTTTCCTGGCCTTTGCTTTGGAGTCCTCTTTGTAAGTTGGTATTGAAGCTAGATCAAACTCCCGGGTCAGTGTCCAAGGGCAAATATTACATACAGATTATCTGTTGTTTTCTGTGTGACAAGGTAGAACTAGATACCTGGCTCATGCTAGAGCCTTCGCGTGTTTCAAAAGGAGGTACCTGTGGTCTAGGCAGACTCCCCAAAGGTGATGCGCATCACTGTCTTCTTTCACGGTACTCGGAGGATGGGCAACCTTCCTAGTGTGCACAAATGGGGCTAGGCTCTCCCGCATCCCCTTTAAATCACTATTGGTGGATCTTAATAAGGCTTTTTCATATACAGATGATGCACTTTTAGCATCCAGAAGACTAATCTATTATGTATGTTCTCAATTTTAAAAAAAAGTCAACTGTGGGGGCCAGAAGAGGGAGCATTAGACTCGAGAGCTGGAGTCTGAGGCTATCCTGAATTGCCAGACATTCAAGCTGAGAGCTGAACTCAGGTCCTCCGGAAGAGCATTATATGCTCTTAATTGCTGGACCATCTCTCCAGCCTCCACTTTCTATTTGTTAGTGTTTGTAGCTCCTCGCTTCATTTGGAAAAGTGAGGCAAATCCAGTTCTTCAGGTTGTTTTTGGAAGGACACGTGAAAGTTACACAATAGTACACTGGAAAGTGGCAGTGGCATGACTGATTCACAAAGGGTTTTAATGGTGGAGGCAGCAAAACTGTTTCTTAAATTTCAATAAACATCTTACCACCTGTAATGGTTTTCTGTCTCTTTAAGAGACAAGCCACGCCCACTCCCTCC
>LOJH01019982.1:9530-20633 GCA_001685095.1 Ellobius talpinus | reverse complement strand
AGAGAGAGAGAGAGAGAGAGAGAGAGAGAGAGAGAGAGAGAGAGAGAGCTTGTATATAGGTGTATGTTGTAGGGAGCAGTGCATGTATATATGTGTGAATGTAGAGATGTAGAGGCTGGAAAAACATCTCTCATTGCCCTGGAACTCATCAAATAGACCAGGTTGGCCAAGCCAGCAGGGTAGGGTGTCATGCCCACCCCATATTTACCTGGGTTTCTTATGATCTAGACTCTGGTCCATAAGCTTTGCATAGTGAGCTGTTTAACCACTGAGCCATTTTCCCCAACCCATCACTGCCTTTTAAAAATATGGGTCCAAGGGATAAACTAAGGTCCTTAAGCTTGCAAGGCAAGTACTTTACCAACTGAGCTGTTTATCTCATCAGTCCTTGATGGAGATCTTGGCTGCCACTGTCTGGTTTTGCTATCCATTAAATATAGTCAAATGGACCTATTATCCAGACAACGGGTTTCCTTCCTGACACAGAGAGATGTCCAGATTATATCAGCTCAATAACCCTTGAAAAGAGCGATAGACCTCAAATTGTCATGATCTACGTGAATTTGGTCTAGGGTCAGAATGGCCCATTTGTGGACACCAAATATGTCATCCAAACTCACTGTAATGCCCAGAGCAAGATCCAAGGTCAGCATTTTGTTCTATGATATCTAGTGCTTTTGTGCCTTAAAATTGATGCCTGGGAAAGTCAAATTTGCATATTCTAGCAAGCAACTCATTTCCCCTTTGTTTCTCGGAGGAAAAGCTTTTCCTAATTTTGCATAGTCACTGCAGTGGCAACTGCGTAAGTGATGAATGATGTCACAGTAAACAGTGTTCTTTTGCTTCCCTGGACTAGCCGTGGAACCCCATAAAGCAGTGTTGCTCCCTACTGCTGATACTCTGCTCTCAGACAGGCAGGATTCAGGGTGCTTGTGGCTAAGCAAGTCCCCATGTCCCCAAGGAGAATGAAATCCTATCTTTCCTCTTTCTTTGCTAGCTCTTTCTGACTAGCAACCTTCAATTCAAGTCCTAGGAAGTCTCCTGTCACAGCTTCGCACCTCCTTTAGAGAATCCACAATTAGAGTCACACATTACATCTGGGGACTGCCACCAAGTCACCATGGTGTCCCTGGCAAATTGCTTAACATCTTTGTAGCATATGGCTCATAGACTTCATCTATCTTTATAGAATGTCCTAGGTCAATCCCTTTATAAGTTCCTTCACATTCTGAGTCAATGACTGCCACTCATTTCTTACCTTCCATCTCTCAGAAATTAAGCATTCTTTTCTGTACTCATTCATCTGAAAAATGGTCCCCCAAGTCTCCACCACATAGCCCACACGCTCCCGCTTCCTTCCAACTGTGGTTCAGCATTTAGTGTGAGATGCCATTGAATGACAGATGGCATTGTTCTACCTTAACACCCCCTTCCCCAGAGAAAGCTATCCTGTGCCCATTCAATTTCAAAGATACTATTAAAAAAGGTACATTCAGTAGCAATTTTAATGAGCTTGTGTTTATGGGCCCTATTTCACATCTATAGCTATTTGATACCTGTCTTAGCCTTATCTGACTCAGAGGAGGAATGTAAGACAGCCGGGACTGAATGACACTTTCCAGGCTTCTACCTCTGTGTTAAAGACAGCTCTAGGCATTAGTCCTGGTTATAGCCCTTTCATTCAGGCTAGACAAGGCACTCAGCTCCCAGACCAGGTTACTGACACAAGGAGCCGCATGGTATAGCTGAGACAACCTCAAGTTCTGCTTTTTTATTCCTAGCCAGCTTTCCTTAGATTCTCAAGTCCACCCAGGTCAGAACTGGCTGCCCATGCAGCCTGGCCCTGTCACCATGACACTTAGCATACACTTCTGCCATCTGTCCCTTGCCTTTCCCCTGAAAACACTGTCCTGAAGCCCTTATCATATATCAGCCTCCTGAGTATCAGATAAGACTTTGCTATCTTTGTCCCAGCATGGAGCAGGAAGACACTGTATCACCTTAAACAGAATTATCAATATGCCGAATCACCAGTTGGTGAACCTCAGTAACCAAAAAGTTAGTTTCCCCCAAACCATTCTCAACAAAATCTTTTTATGTATTAAAATGAAAATTTTTACCTTATAAAGTTTACTATATTTATCGTAAAACTTATAAGTAGTTTTGATTTCTTCTTCAAGCTATGTATGAAATTTAGTTAGTGTTGATGACGAACTTTTCTGACTATCAAACAGTCATAAGAGAACTAAATAGTCTCTGGTGATTTCTTCCAAAGCAGTAGGAAAATATGGTGATAGTCATTCTGCTTCCCACTTTTTCAAAGGACAAAGACTTGGGAGGATGCATGTCTAAGTGCTAACAGTGATGGTGTCTAGGTTGTAGGATTGTGGTTGGTTTGTAGTGTCACAGCTTATTTTCCTATATTTCCTACAATTAATTTATATCATAATTGCAATAAAAATTACAACAAAGGATCTCTCAGCAGTCAGTAAAGTGTTTGCCACTCAAGCATAAGGACTGGAGCTGTGGTTCCCTGTGCATATATAAAATCCAGGTTAGTCAGAGTGTGTCTGTAATCTCAGCACTAGGGAGGTATAGACAAACAACTCTGAAACTCGCTGGCCGGCCAGCCCAACCCTACAGAGACCTCCACGTTTAGTGAGAGACCCAGTCTCAAAAAATGCAATGAGGATAAATTGGAAAAGCCACCTGACATCAACCTCTGGCTTCCACATGCATGTGCATACACATACGTACCTGTATACACACATAGACATACACACTCATATGTCATTCGTATTCACACTTACCAAGAAACAATTAGTGTCTGTCAGTAAAAACAACATCATAAACACTCATAAATAAGCAAAAGAGGAAGTAACATACTTTATAAACACTCTTAAACCCACCCCACTCATGCAATGAATGTTCACATAGATGCGAACACACTTAATACCATGTGCACACACACACACAGAGAGACTCTTAACCCACTAATAAACTTTTTCAATATGTGAAGAATTTCAGCCCAGGATGTCAGTAGGAAAAGTCTGTTGTATGAAGTATTTGTAAGGTTCTGAGAATTCATCATTGGAGGCTGTTGAGAAAACTTTGGTCCCCAACCCTCTGTCCATGGGAAGCAGAATTGGCCTGGGTAATCTGATTCTGATCTTTTGTAATATTACTTTTAGCTACCGAAAAGACCTTGGAGGGCCTGGGGCACTAATAACAAATAAGTTAAGGAGCCACCATTGGATCTGCAAAGAGGCTGTAAGATCCTCCCAGAGCTGATTCAAGCCAAAATTGAGAAACATAATATTTATATTTTGAATTAATCTAATAGAATTTAGGGGGAGGAAAAATACCTGCTTGGTTTACAAAGTCACTCCCAAGAGTCTTAGATTCAGATCCAAGGACAAAATGAGGCCAGGTATGAATTAATTAGTTTTGTTTTGCATGGAACATAGATAGGCCTCTGGGGCTTCTCCTTATACCAGCGCAGGTCAGCCAAGGTGCACACTCCTGAGTCCCAGCTCCCAGAGGCCCAGGCTCAGCTGACTACAGTCGCAACTCCTGTTCTCGGAGCATCTGCCCACCTGAATGCTCAGGGCAGCACTCTTGGCCTCACCAGTCAGAGGAACAAAGGAGCAGAAATCCTGCCAACTTCTATCCCCTCTGTTAAAATTCAAAGCAAGAAATCTGCTGTTGTAGTTAATTTGCTGACAGGGCCCCAGTGGAATCAGATGGCTGAGAAGTGAGACAAAGCAGGGATGGGTTTAGTCCCACAACAAAGCAGGCTCTCTCCTGCCCTGGTGCTCCTGGCCTCTCCCTAAGACTTCGGTGGAGGGGCACTGTACACTCTCTAATCAGATATCCACATAATGAGAGTGTAGACTGTGGTCCAACCTGCCCAAGCCATTCTAACTTAAACACATTATTTTGTTTTAGCTATCTACATCTCCTTAATGTCAAAAAATGCCCCAACTTGAACAGTTTATTTTATGGTCAATTCATAATAATAAATCACTTTCATAACAAGCCATCTCAAAGAGCTGATCTTAGGTCTGACTGGCATTTATGGTGCTATTAATGACATCATCATCACCACCATCTTCAACACCATCACCACCATTAGTTATCACCATCATAATGATCACATCACCACTGCTAACACAACCATTACCATCACCATCAGTGCCATCACTGACATCATCGACAATTATCATGGCCATCACCTTCATTATCACCCCATCCCCACTACCGCATCTACCACTGCAACCACTAATTGTCATCATCACCATCACTGCCACAGTCATCGTCACCGACACCCCTACCATCATCACCGTCATCATCACCAGCACCACTATATTGATCATACCATCATTCCCCTGCCTCCACTACCTCCATCGTCATCATCACTTGGAAAAGAATATGAACCTCAAAACTGGCACAGCCAAAAGCTAACATCAGACATCTGGGTTCACAAAATTCTAAGCTGCTTCTCTCCTGCTTCTAAGCTATGTGACCTCTGGACTCTTGTTTCACATCCTTAATAAGAAATTTTTTTTAAAAAACACTTGAAAATTTCCCAGGTCTTCCCGCTGGCTTCTTCTTAAGTGGTTAAGTTGAAGAAAAAAAGACCAAGTTTCATGAAGCCTTATGTGATAGCAAAGTATTAAGTTAAATAAGACCACCATTGTCTCTAAGTGACAAAGGGTCAGCTATGGGAGCCTAGCTCTGTCACCCAAGATCACACTGAAAGCAATTTGCATAGCTCCAATTCAAAACTAAACTGAGCTGATCTACACATGAGCCCTTCACTCTACCATATCACTTACCAAATGGAGTGCAACTTCTACAAGCCTTTGGAAATAGCTTTGGATGCATTTACTTTAATTTCTGTGTATGGGTGTTCTGTCTGCATGCATGTGTGTGTACCAGGTGCATGCCTGTTGGATCCTGTGGCACTGAGGTTACACTTGCTTATGAGTCCCCTTGTGGGTGCTGGGAATTGAAACCCTGTCCTAAGTGCTCTTAGCTGCTGAGTCATCTCTCCAGCCCAACCCTTTGTAAATATGAAGCAGTCCGTCCTGAATGCTGCCACCGTGAAACTGGTCGCAGAGGTCAAGCACAGGGCGTTCTTTCCTATGAGTTGATAAATTGACTCCTGTGTCTGAAAACCATCTTTCTCCTAGCTCAAGGAGCTCGTCGGCACTCCACCTGCACAGATTTATCAGAAATACTCCAGCACCAGGGAATTTAAGCAACTTGGAGTATTTTTGCCTTGTTTTGCCCATGGCAAGGATCTGTTAGGCTCATATATTCACTCATCTCATATTGGGTAATACCTTGACTGAATTCTGAAGATAAAAACCAAGAGGTGATACTGATACTAGACTCAGTGCTAAAATATTTGCACCAGTTACCTCATTCATCCTCATAAAACTCCAGAAGATACCATGACTTCCTTGTCTGTGTGCTGCGCACATGAACCTTGAAGTAACCTGCTGTGCAAGTGTAGGGACCATGACTTTAGCCCAGGCTTTTCTGACTCTTAGAGCAGATCTCTGTCTCAATGACAGAGCAATTCTGCACCTGGCACGGAACTTTTACCCTCCTTGGTAGCACTTCCGTACAAGCTCTAGCGATGAGCTGATCCCCAAGAAAGAATGTCCACAAAGCCTACATCACTTGTGGGTTCACAGGACAAAGCCATGAACTCTTCAGGCCCTTGAGTTCACGGGACAGTGGACTGTGACAATTTCTGAATCCTTGTTCCCCAGCTCCACCCTCAGCTCTCCATAAGGTTTGCAAGGGCTGAACCTCAGGGTCTTTCTACAAACACCCAAAATCTTCCATAGAGTATTTTTTCAAGTCAAGAAAGATTCCCTGTCCCTTGGCCGCATTACTTGTAGAAAATGGATTTATTGTTTTACTGCCTAGAAGGGATTATCTGCTTGAAATTCATCCTTTTTCTTACTACTGGGAGATAGTTCAAGGACTCCGGTACTACAGATTTTCTCTCATGATGCACGCACACACAGTTCTTTTTCTAAGGAAATACTTGGTCACTTATGGATGCTTTTTTGCTGTTGTGTCTTCTTTTGTTTTTATTGCTGTGTTTCATTTCATTTTTATAGTTCTGTTCATTTTGATGGGGACTCATGTGTCCCTGTCTGGCCCTGGATTCTCTGTTCTGCAGATGACCTTGAAGTTGTAGTGCTGAGGATTGAATCCAGGGCTTTATGCATGCTAGATTTGCCCTCTGCCACCTGAAACACATCCTAGCCTTCTTGCTTGACCTCTTTCAATAAATAGACAGCAACAAAGCTGTCAGTGTGAATGTTCTTGCTTTTGCTTCATTTATTTTAAGGGATATATGACAAAATTGGTATGGCATGTTCTCTGTTATAGACATTAAAGCTGTTTCCAGTCTTTTGACATTCTGTACAATATTTGGATGAACATCATATTCTATGGACCTTTGAGCACCCTAGCTACTGCTTTTCCCTTAGAACAACTTAACAGGAATGTTTTGGCACTGATTTTAAGGACATTGACACAAATTGCTGATGATCCACACAGAAACTGCAGCAACTTATGCACGTCCCTTCTTAGTGCACAGAGGTCCCCTCTACTGCATCCTCAGTAACACCTCCAACTTCTTATTTTTGTATGAGTCTCTCTTTAAAGCTTTTATTACCACACAGAGGGATGAATGCCACCCCTCACTCACCCCATAGCCTTTGAGGTTACTTCCCCACTCATGGGTTTGTTCAAGGGTGTTGTGGGATAATCTTTTTGTATACTGTGAATATGTCTCTGCCAAGGCACCTTCTGATTGGTTTAATAAAGAGCTAAACAGCCAATAGCCAGGCAGGAGAGAATGGGCGGGACTTCCAGGAAGAGATAAGAACTCTGGAAAGAAGAGAGGCAGAATTCACCAGCCAGACACAGAAGAAATGGGATGCGTGGTACTGAGCAGAGATAATGGAGCCATGTGGCAGAACATACAGTACTATAAACAGGTTAATTTGTTTTAAGAGTTAGTAGGAAATAAGCATAAGCTAAGACCATCTTTCATAATTAATAATAAGTCTCACTGTCACTGTTTGGGAGCTGGTGGTCCATAGAAAGTCCGCCTACACAAGGCTTGAGTAGGTGGTAGAGTGAATTATGGTGACATTGCTAAGTACTCAACTTAGAGGGCTGCCTCCCTCTTAGCCCAGCATTCTTTGCCTTTCATGTACTCCCCGTCTGCCCCTTCTTTTCATTCATTGTTCATGCTTTGGAGACTTCTAGCTCAGGACACTTCCTCAGATATCCAACAGTAAAGCTAATAACTCTGCAAATGGCTCATAGACATCTCAGATTCAACAGTCCAGTCCAAACTCACCATCGCCCCTTGCATTCTCCAGAGCCCCTTCCATCAATCCTTCCTTTAGAGGGGCCAGGCAGTGAGTGGCACCTTTCTTCTCCTGGGTGCTGGAGAAATGAAACCTGGAAGGAAACCTTCCCTCACCTCTTGCTCCCTACCCTACCGATCATCTGATCGTGTGGCCCGGTCAATCCAGTGTTTTCAGGGCCTCCATCAGCCCATTTCCCCTTCTACTCCAGGCCCCAGACCAAGTCAATAGATGACTGAAATTCTTGCTTAGTGGCGATGGATTGGATAGGACAGAAGGGAAGAAAAACGTAGCGTTTTCTAAGCACCTATTGCCTAGTTCTGGAATCTTTTTAATGGTCATTATGCACACGAGAAATCCATGTCATAGATAATATTATCACCAACTCACAGATCAGGAAACTGAGGTACAACTGGTGAAGCTGATTAAGGACCTACATCTGGCCTGGCATCCAGAGCTTTCTGTGTGATTATTAGTTTAGATTGTGTAGTGACACCTCATAGTCTTTGAAGGAGATCCCCAAAGAGTGGGGGCTCCCTCCTGGACCCCAGATCATGCACAAACCATCCCCCAAATACCTGTTTTCACAGAGAGATCCTTTATTAAGCAGGGAAGAAAAGTTAAAATGGCTTCTTTCTGACTCAGGCAGAAAAATAACAGCAAATAATCTTGCAGGTGGAATTTTTAAGAAGAGGAAAAGGTGAGAGCTACGTTAGAATGGGCTAGGATGCAGTGGGCTATTTTGATTGGGCATTTTAATTAGGTGAATCAAAGGGGACTTTCGACTGATGTACTTTAACACTTTGATAGTTGGGCCTTGGTAGTCAGCCTCAGGAAGAGGCAGTGGCCAAATAAGGCATTAGACCTTGGTGGCTAGCTTTAGGAATGTAATCTCATGGGTTTTGAGCAAGGCAGAGGGAATGGGGAAGAAAGACAAGGTCTGCCAGAGCCATGCTTGCCACGCTTGGGATGACCAGAGTCCCTTCAGTCCTGCCTCTGCCATTCCTGGGAGTCATAGCAGTCTACAGTCGTGAACAGGACTCTGTAGCTAAATTGTCTGGATTCAGATCCCAGATTACTTACTGACTGCAAAAGTCTGAGTGAGCTGTTTTCATGGGCTAAATGATAACCCACAAAAATTGTGCCCACGTCCTGTGAGCATGACTCCACTTAGCACAAGCCTTTACAGTTCGAAGTGAACAATCTCAAGATGAGGAGGTGTTCGGTGAGCCAGGTGAGTTCCGTGCCCGTGAGCAAGTACCCTTGTGAGAGACACACTGGAGAGAAAGGGGCCATCTAAAGAAAAAGGAGAGAGAAGGAAACAGTCTCAAGCATAGGAACAGGGCAGCCACCAGAAGCTTAAGGGACAAGATTCAAAGTGGCCCCTAGATCCTCTGAGGAAGCACAGCCCTGCCAACTCCTTGGTTTCAAACTTCTGCCCTCTGGAGCCCTGGGAGAGCAATTAATTGTTCTTGCTTTAAGTTGCAAGTCTGTGATTCTTTGTTCCCTCAGCCTTAGCGAACTACAGGCTCTCTACCCCTTAGTTTTCTCCTCTGTTTGTGAGCATATACCTGTGCTTCATTGGCTGCGGTGAGAATCAAGTCCATCTTTACCCAGAGGCCCTCTATAGCAGCAGCTACCGCATAGTCAGGGCATTCTAGGTTGTATTTATTATGAATCTTAGTCATGTGACCTTTGACTGGTAACATTAAGGATACTTAGTCTACCCCAAAGCTGAGTTAGCATCTTTCATTTGAAAAGTGCAAGGGCCATAGAGTCGGACTCTCTGGACTGCTGCTGCTGGATTGCCAGCCTCTGTGCAGACAAGTGACAACAGCTGAAGGTGGTGACTAAAAAGCTGTTGTCTGCCCTTGGCCTGATAGAGTGCTCCGGCCTGGACGCTGAGCTGGGCAAACAACCCTTCCTTCTTTTTCCTGATTGCCTATGGCATGGCAGGTGGGCTGGGATGAGGGAGCAGGTGGCTGCTGAGTAGTCACAAAACTGAGGCATGTGTGACGGCAACGTGGCCTCACACACAAGTGACAAGCAAAGGTGAACAATTAGTACACAGAAGGATTTAAACCTTAAATCCCTCTCCCGCTCCAACTCTTGCTAATGAAGTCAGACAAAGGGTAAAAGCCTGTAATTACACTGAAGTAATTAGAATCCTACTTAATAGAAAACTTGAGGCAGGAATTCCAAACCAATGGATGACCTGTTGGGTCCATCACCCTCTCTACCCTTCTGGGTCATTCTCCGTAGGATGGTCTTTTAGTAGGCTCCACTTAAAGGCTGAGAACTGTACTTAGACTGTGTAAAATATGTAACTACACAGGCACACTGCCATCTTCTCTCCTGGAAGCTTCAGAATTGTGTCTTTCTAGCCTGGCCTTAGTGGTACCAGCCTCTAATATAGTGGTTCTCAACCTGTGGCCCACAACTCCCTTGGGGACCAAACAGCCTTTTCACAGGGGTAGCCTAAGGCCATCGGAAAAGACAGATATTTACATTATGATTCATAACAGTAACAAAATTGCAGTTATAAGTAGCAATAAAAATAATTTTATGGTTGGAGGTTGCCACAACATGAGGAACTGTATTAAAGGGTCACAGCATTAGGATGGTTGCCACAACAGGGGCTTAAATGTTTAGTTTCCTGGCTTTGTTCTGGTTTGTTTAAATGAAACCCTGGGCTTTACTGAAAATGGAGACCTGCGCTGTTCGACCCTGCTGACATCCTCACTAGAGGAGTCTGCCCTCCTCCTTGACCCAGGGCTGATGCAGACCAGATTCCCAGTGGTGCGAATGTCCCTCTGGTCCAGCTTTGCTAACCCTGGGTGGAGGCGTATCTACAGCTTCCATCTCTTCTTTCTTTGCCACCCTTTCGTTGTATGCCAAGGTCTGCAGCTGTGACCCTGCCACAGGGTGAAAAGAATCAAATTAGAGGACTTCTGACAGGTACACCCCCTTTAGCCTTGCAGCCATGCAAACCTTATTATTTGTTGGCCTCAAATGTCAGCTACAGGCCGAGTCAGTCCTTGTCACTCTGGCTTCCTCATTCCAAGGCATGACCTAAGGTCTCTTCCAGCCCGGTGCAGTTGTTTCAAAAGCAACAGAGCACACTGGTAAGTGGGGCTTGCAGTGAACAGGCTTCTCTATAGATCAACACCCCAGCTGGGCATCCCTGCTATTTTTGCCCAAGAGCCCCAAGAATGGCAACATCAGTGACAGCCCATTGAATGCCTATCATTGTTACCATGGAAGCTTTGAAACCTTAATTATTACTCAGTCTTTGAAGCTGAGTTGGAGGCCTGGAGACTATAAAGCAGGTTGTTATTGCCCACTTGGTTAGCCACTTGTACCCCAAATGCCCACTTCCTAGCATGAACAGAAGGAGGGAGCTGGCACAATAACAGGCTATCCATGCCCTGCAAATGAAACGCTGGTATGATAAGATAAACTGGGTAAGAATGGAGATGGCATGTGGGGCTAGGTAAAGGACTTGGTAGGTAAGGTGTTTGCCTCACAAGCATGGTGATCCATATTTTTATCTCCAGAACCAATATTAAGAAAACAAATAAATTAAAGCCTGGCAGTGGTGGTGCATGCCTTTAATCCCAGTACTCGGGAGGTGGAGGCAGGCGGATCTCTGTGAGTTTGGGGCCAGCCTGGTCTATAAGAGCTAGTTCCAGGACAG
>LOJH01019980.1:0-16607 GCA_001685095.1 Ellobius talpinus | reverse complement strand
GAAGGAAGGAAGGAAGGAAGGAAGGAAGGAAGGAAGGAAGGAAAAAGAGAAAAAAAGCTCCTTTGCGGAGTGTCCCTGGGATGAATGACAACAGCAGAGCCAGCCAGTGATTTGTTCCCTCCGAGCAAGTGGTGCCTTTGCTGGTTTAATTTGGGCTCTGCTTTCCATGCTTTAAAAGGACTTTACCATGACAGACTCAAGACCTGAAGTCCTGTGTGGTCAGCACCACTACTGAGAGATGAGTGCTGAGAGACGCAGCCAAGTGTGCTGGTCCCTGACCTCCTGCTTCTGCACAGGGTTGGAGGTTTTTTGTTGTTTTTTGTTTGTTTGGGTTTTTTTTTGAAACCCCAAGCTTTGGCATTTTATTCCCAACTCAATGGATAAGGCATGCCCATGTGGGGTAGAGTCTCTGGACTTTAATGGAATGTGGACTCACACCTGTGATTGCATTGGACTTTGATGGGTGCACATGGCTGTGTTTGTGACTGTGGCAACAGTGAGCCTGGAAGAGCACACATCCGAGTTTTCACTGGGTGTGCACATGGCGTCAGTGAGTGTGTGCCTCAGGTACGGCCATGTTTGTGCCCTGGGCACAGCTGTGCTTATCTGTGTGCGTGCTTGAATGGGGGTGCGTTCTCATGGACGTTTTCTGTCTCTCTGGGTGCCTCTGCTGAATGTATTGCCATCCAAAGAGAATGTCATCAGCCCTTTTTGGTTCCTTAGAACAATGGCTCCTTCTTATCTCTGAACCCTAGCTTTGCCACCACATGAAACAAGCTCCAGTGGATTGATGGCTTTTCCTTCTCCTTCCTGAGAGAGGGCGAGGGAAGGGAAGAAGCCTACACAGCCCTGGCTAGGACTTTTCTCCTTCTTAATGCCATTTCATCTTGACACCCTGTGCTATCAATGGGGTCCCTGGGAGTCACAGGAGCCCTTAGCCTTCTGTGTCCATGGCATCGTTTGAAAATTATAAAAGCAGAAAGAGAAGATCACTTGAGAACGTCAGAGCTCCCTCCCGTTGTCCCGCATCTCAGGACAGAACTGACATTCCCAGCATGGCTTACATTCTCTTCCTCTTTGCCTCCCTGGTCTAGCAGAGAGGCTGCCCCTATGACAAGGCCACCCTTGATCCTCTGGGGAAGCCTAGTCCTCTCCGATTTGCCTCAAGTCAGCATCTGCCCTTCCTTTTCCCAGTCTTTGTGTTTGGCTTGTTTCCATTTGTTGTGTTGTCTTGGGATGCTGGTGCCTGAACCCAGGCTCTGCAAACCCTTGGCTAAAGCTCTACTCCCGAGCTTCGACCCAAGCTCCTGATCCTCCCACTCTCGATGCCCCCACTTCTCTACCGAATCTGCCCTTTCATCTCCTTCAAGGGACCAGGGAGCAACCAAACCACAGGAAGCAGAGGCTATCCTTCTTAAGTACCCTGTCTTCTTCCTCCATCCCTCTAACCCTCCACACATTCCCAAGTCCCTGCCCATAGAGTAAGAAGAGAAAGTCCCTTGGCTCGGACCTTCGAGAATTGGCTTTCCTTCCCAGCTGTCACCCCATTTTTCTCTGACCCTGCACAAGTCCCCTCAGTAAATCTGAACAGCACTGTTTATACAAGGAAAATACTAACCCCACTGCCTTCTGCTGCCAATAGCTTGCAGCGCAGCCATGAAGCAATGTTTCGTGGAGACAGTGGGGACAAGCTTGAGTGGAAGAGAGGCAGGATATGTGTCTTGTTAGTGCCATCTCTTTTTTGCTTGGCCATGGAAACTCTTATAAAGGAAAACATTTAGTTGAAGTGGCTCCCTTACATCTCAAAGGTTTAGTCCATTATTGTCATGGTGGGACATGGTGGCATGCCGGCAGACATGGTGCTGGAGAAGGAGCTGAGTGGAGAAGGAGCTACATCTTGAACCTGCAGGCAACAGGAAGTGATCTGAGACACTGGGTGGGGCTTGAACATATATGACACCTCAGAGCCCACCACTATAGTGACACGCTTCCTCCAATAATGCCACACCTACTCTAACAAAGCTATACCCCCTATGAGCTTATGGGGGCCAATTCCATTCAAACTACCCCCAGCAGGTCAGATACGTCACCCTTGATGACTTTTAGACGTACTTTCTTTCCCTTCTCTATCATAGACAAAGCCACCCTTCCCAAAGATGCCTACCAAGACAATGGGACTCTTTTGACAGAACAAAGTAAAAAAAACCCACTCCTTTTGTGAGGCTGGGGATTGCCTACCCAGGGGCAGGGGCTGAGTCCTGGTCCATTCCTTATTAATATGCCTAATGAAACTACACATGACAGGTAGGTGCCTGGGGACAGTGTATGAGTGGTGCTGAAAAGGTGGAGGTCCAGGTGGCTGCTCCCCCATAAGAGAGGTCTTTTTTCATTTTTTATTAATATTTATTAAGCTCTACATTTTTCTCTGCTCCCCTCCCTGCCCCTCCCCCTTTAATCCTCCCCCAAGGTCCACATGCTCCCAATTTACTCAGGAGATCTTGTCTTTTTCTACTTTCTGCTTCCCATGTAGATTAGGTCTATGTAAGTCAAGAGAGGTCTTCTTGCATCGATTCAGGCTGGATGACCCAAGGAAATCCATCTTCCTTCCATTTTATATTTATTTCCAGAAGTGAAGGGTATTCCCTCCCAACTATAAAATGGATGACTTGCCTCTTCTTGGGTGGGTGGGAGGAGGTGGCATTTCCCCCCACCACACACCCATGACTTCTTTGAAAATAGGACATATATCTTTCTCCCTCTGCTCCAGCATCTCCTGCTGGCAATCTAGATGTTGGACATCTTTCCTGATGAGTCTTTGTTTCCCAGGAAGGTTCACCCTGCCATCACTGGAGGAGAGGCCTTCCTCATTGTTTTGTTCTCTTCCCAGCTAACCTCAGCCCACTTCCTTCTCCTAACACAGGTACTATGAATAGAGAAGGAGATTCAGCCTATTTGGAGAAGTATAGCCAAGTAGCTTCCTTCTCCGCCTCCAGTCTCTTCTTCGCCAGAGAGGTTCTGACCTTGTTTGAACCTTCCCTCCTGAGGAAGAGGGAGGTGGGACAAAAAACCAAATAGATTGGCTGATCTGGCCTCTCCTCCACTGTCTTCCCGCCCCACAAGCCAAGCCATAGCTGGAAAGGTGATTAAAAAAAAACTTTCTCTACGGGAGACAGGCACCTCTCTTCAGAGATGAGAGCAGGGATTTGTCTTCCCTTTCGGGAACTGAAAGAGCAGCTCATTTTTAGTTTTATTACTTATATGTAATCTATGTGTGTCTGTGCATGGAGGCCAGATGAGGGCATTGGGTCCTCTGAAGCTGAAACTGATTGCAGCTGTGAGCTAACCCATGTGGTTACTGGGAACTGAACTCGGGTCCTTAGGAAGAGGAGCAAGTGCTTTAACCACGGAGCCACCACTCCATCCATGCTTGGTCCCTTCTTCTACTGAAAAACAGGACCTAAAAAAAAAAAAAGGAACAGGGCTGGGCTTAGCAATGGGCTTTCTACATAGCATGCTCATTGAGCCCCTGAGTTCCATCCTCAGCCTGCAAAATTAAGTTAAACAAAAATAAAACCTAAGGCACTGGTAGAAAACTCTGTCGAGCAATCTCCCTTACAATAGAAAGTCCAGGTCCCAGGCCATCTCTTGGACACGAGCCTTTTGTTTCCTAAGAATTTTCCGTTTTTCTTTCCTGCAGATGTGTGTAGGGTTGGCTTTGCCATGTGATAAAAGACACGAAAGGTCTTCGCAACTTTGGTTTCACCTCCTTGACTTCAGGTAGACGGTAATCCATTGGTGGGCCCGTATAGACCTGAGCAGAAGGTGTTACTGGCATGGTCCAGCTGGGTTTGAGGACAAATTACTCTGGCAAAAGCGCCCGCTTCCCCTTTGCATTTGTACCTGTTGGGAGTTAGCCTCTAGCTGTAACTCAAACCATGTGGGGTTGTGTGTGTGCTTGGGTTTCATCCTCGGCCCTCTGCATCTAACTCTGTAAGGTGTTGGGACAGGATCTGATCTTTAATACCTGTTTTAGAGTCAAGTGTAATCTCAGCTACTGCTGAGACCTTGTCAGGAAGATTTGCATTTCAAGGCCTGCCTAGGCTACAAAATGATGGCAAGGCTGACCTGGGTCACTTCATGAGACCCTGTGTAAAACTATAGAGTAAAACGAAGGCTGGGGATATAGCCCCAGTGGTAGAAGGCTTGCCTAGCACGTGTGGAAAAAGGAGGGGAAGGGAAAACTATTTAGAGAACTTTTGTTTTTAATACTAAGCCTCAAGTATCCCAGACTGGCATCAAACGTGGTGTGTTGCCAAAAACGTCTGAAGCTTCTGGCCTCCTGGTTGCTGGGATCGCAGGTGTGCGCTGCCATTTCAGGTTTATGAAGTGCTAGCTGGAACCTAGACCTTTGTGAATGTTGTATCCCTAGCCCCTAGCTGTTGTTCATAAGCCACTCCCATCCTAAGCCCTTGGACTGTTACAGAAGGAGAAACAACAAACACAAAACGCTGATCAGAAGCCACGTGCACATTCATCAAATCGCAAAAAATGAGCAGTCGCTGCAGGGTAGAGAGGACAACCAAAGGGAGGAGATGGCCACTCAGGCTTGCCTGCTTCCAAGAACTTCTTTAATTTCTTTTGCTTTTGAGACAAACTATCACTATGTAACCAGGCTAGACTACAACTTGCTTCAGGCTCCCAAAGGCAAGCCACCACAGCCGTCTGCTTCCAAGAATCTTCAAGCAAAATGGGTAGATTATGACTAGTAGGATGTAGACATTTCTTTGTGGCTAGAAGTGTATCTTAGAGTTAGAGGATATGCTTAACGGGAGAGAGGCCTTGGGTTCAATCCCCAGCATCAGAAATAGAAAGCACACATATATGCGCTATGTACACCCATGTCTGAAACGTGGTCTTAGACAAGGCCACAGTCACACAAGCCCTCCCTGCTTTCTTCCTGCTATGCCATGTAAACATATGTTCAAGCACCCAGTCTTGATGTTCATGGGACCACAGCTCCTGTTCACCAAGGGACAAACCTCCTGCTATTAGAACTTCTGTCCATCAAGTGGCTGCTGCCTCTGCCAGCTTTCCTCACCACAGATTGCTATTCTTCCAGACACAGAACCCACTTCCTTGGAGCTCCTAACACATAGCCAGAGACATGGGGGTCCACCCTCAGCATCTTAGCGGCCCTCACTCACTGATAGCATCCAAGGGCATAAAACAAAGGTCATGGAGGGACCGAGGGCCTGAGCAATGCTCTCTCTGGACAATGTATGTGTCTATCCAGAGTTGGACGACCTCTGCAGAGCAGGCAATGCTAATTCCCCGAGGCCCAGCCATTAGGCTGGCTTCCAGAGCAGCAGGCCACTGGTTTCAACCCCCAGCTGGTCACCAAAAGTGATAGTGAGGGTGGAAACAGACATATTGTCTGGGGAGAGAAATGAAACAATAGCTTCCAAAGTTACAAATGTGTGTGCCTTATTTATATATAACAATTCCGTTCATAGAAACATCCACAAATACATTTACACGAATATGAAAAGCCTAATTATTCATTGCAACATCATCTATTAATAAAGACAGGATGTAAACCAGGTGTCCATTAGCTAGTTTTATGTATTATATTCATTCACACTAAAAATGGGCATCTTTTGTGTGTTGATCTAGAAGGATCGGAAGTTGGTTCCTTATAGTTAAAATTTAAAAGTACAGGATGAGGTATATCTGTGTGGAAAAGGTGGCTAAGAGAGAATGCTTTTATACTGAGTTGTTTGTATATCAAATGTTATTGTAAGAATCAATAAGATTCATTGAGTTAAACAGCGCGGTGAGAGCAAGTTTCTGGTATATACATTTTCTATATTGTGGATAATGTGAATATATTATCTATTAAAAACTTACAAAGTAAAATTACAAAAAAAAATAGAGCCAGGCAATGGTGGTTCACGCCTTTAATCCCAGCACTCAGGAGGCAGAGGCAGGCAGGTGTATATGAGTTCGAGGCCAGCCTGGTCCACAGACCAAGTTCCAGGACAGGCTCCAAAAAAAAAGAAAAGAAAAGAAAAAGAAAAAAAGAAAAAAGAAAGAAAGGAAAGAAAAAAAGAATAGTTGGCAAAATAATGGAAGCATCCTGAGGCATGAGAGGAGAGAGAAATGCTGAAGAAGAAGGAGGAGGCAGAGTACTTGAGTACTTGGGCTTGATGACTGATGGCTCACAGGCCTTTGAGAACAGGGGACTGGTACATTTCTTCTCGCACTGTCTGATTACAGGACCACACACAGGTATGCCCTTAAGGTTTGGGGACTCTAGGTCTTTTTCAAAAATGTAAACCTTTTCGCACACTTTCTTCAAATAGCAAGGTTGTTCACTAAAGAAGTGGTAGCCTTTGGGTATAACTTGGGACAACTCTCATTCCCCAACCTACTCTGATGTCCTGGAAAAAATTGCCAAATGGCATGTATTTGTTTCAGAGATTGCTTGTGGGGAACCTCATGACGCCCCTTTGCGATAACTGGCAGGGTTCTGGTGTTGCAAAACACAACTTGGGCACAATCACCCTGGTGAACAGCAAGAAGCCTCAGCCAAATGCAGCCTGCACCACCCTGGCATGTCAGGATGGGGGCAGGGGCCGCAGAGGGGAGCTATGAAGGCTGCATGGGTTGGTTACTCCACGGGACAGGGAAAGGATTTGCTCAAGAGCCCCTGACAGTCCTGCTCATGGGTGAGTGAGCTGCTGGGTCCCTGGGAGCCCAGCTGGTCCCTTTTCCTCAGGGATAAATTTAGGTTCTCTTGTCCCCTTCCAACCTTTCTGACTCCCAGCCCCTGGTTCAGCCTCCCAGAGGGATTGCCTAGACCAGTGACTATACAGTGAGCTTTTGAAACGTAGAGCTGTTCAAAAGAACATGCCAGGGGGTCACCCTGTAGGCATTTTCCACTGTACTTTTTCTCTCTCTTGTCCCATTGTTTCTGGGGAGTAAGCAAGACAGCTCAAGGGTCCAGTCCTGACAGGCTTCTGGCATCTCTGGGATTAAGCGTGCAAGCCATCACTCTAGGCGTCTTTATTTACTCGTCCTGGGAATCATCGAACTCAGATCCTTCTGTTCGCAAGGCAAGCACTTCAGTGACTGAGCCCTCTCCCTAACCTCCAGAAGCTCATTTCTAAGCCTTTCATCCCCACTCCCAGTTTAGAAGGAACCATTTTAAAAACTGGGAGCCTGAAAGGCAGAGTTAGGCCCTGTAAGTCTGAGTGAGGGGAGAAAGCCAGGCGCTGGTCTTCTGGTAAGTGAAAGTACTGTATAACAGGATTCAGAGGTGTTCAATACCAAGCTTATCCTTCTACACACTCCAGCAATGCAGTGTAAGGGTCTAGGAGGATGGCTCAGTAGGTTAAGAGCGCTTGTTCTGCAAGCCTGAGGGCCTGAGTTCAAATCCCAGCACCCAAGGAGAGAGTTAAGCATGGCTGCACGTGCTCATAACCCAAGCCCTGGGAGGTAGAGACAGATGGAATCCCAAAAATCTCAAGATCAGCCATCCTAGCCAAGCAAAAGCTTTCTGGCCCAGTCAGAGACCCTGCCTCAAGGTAATAAAGTAGAAAATAGAAGACACATGATGTACCCACACCTTCACATGCACACAGAGGAATCCCTCAATTCTAGCTTCTTAGGAATAAATCTCCAAGAAAACTCTTCACCATGGGGGAGGTGACAAAAAATGTGCTTTATTTTTGTTTTTTGGGGTTTTTTTTTTGAGAACTGAGGGTGGTGCTCAATGATTCTCAACCTTCCTCATGTTGTGACCCTTTAATACAGTTCCTCAAGCTGCGGTGACCCCAACTGTTACTACTTTGTAACTGTAATTTTGCTGCAGTTATGAATCAGCATGTAAATATCAGCTATGTAGCCCCTGTGGGGTCGCGACCCACAGGTTAAGAACACTAGACAAACTTTAGCCTCAAACCCAGGCTCTACCTCTCCGTCTCTCTGTCTCTGTCTCTCTCAATGCTGAGTCTCAGACATGCTAAGTATGCGCCCTACCACTGAACTACACCCCCAACTCCCTTTTTTTTGGTTTTTCAAGACAGGGTTTCTCTGTAGCTTTGGAGCTCTTGTAGACCAGGCTGACCTCGAACTCACAGAGATCTGCCTGCCTCTGCCTCCCGATGCTGGGATTAAAGGCAGGTGCCACCACCGCCTGACCCATTCTTCACGTTTGGTGTGTCTTTATTACTTAAGAATTTGAAGATGCTTATCAAGAAATCTTCTAGGAGAAATGTGTGTGGCGTGGCAGGGGCAGTGCAGGAGGGAGATGGAAACCAGAAGCCCTCAACAGCCCAAGCCTCAGGGCACCAAGTCAAATGAAAGTGACTCCTGAAAGGAGGTGACCTCCCAGGAACTGAAGAGAAGAAAAAGAACTAAGAAGTGGTCTGGAACAGGAGAACAAAACTGACAGAAGGGGGAGGGGACAGATCTCATCCCCTGGGAGAGAAAAGGACTTGGACTACTTGCTATTGCTTCAGATACAAGACAAGAGTCAAAAGCAGGGGCACACAGAATTGTAATCCCAGCACTGGGGAGGTAGAGACAGAAGGATCTAGAGGTCTGGACCATTCTGAGCAACATATGGAGAGTCTGTCTCAAACAATAGGATACCTTAGGGTTGTCCTGGGAGAGAGTCATCTTCCTTGTTGGGCAAAGGGCAGGGTGGAAGGCTCTCCCTTCCTTTCCAGGGTTGCTGCAGGCCTTACCAGGAAAGAGCTGCCGAGCTCCAGGAAACCGGTGCTGAGGGAGTGCCATGGCAGGCTGTCCCTCTCTACCCTCCAATTCCCAACAGAGGCCTCTCCTCTCCTGACTATTGGACACTGCGCCTTTAAAAGCAGCCACTCCTCCTGGGATCTAGGGTGTGGGGGGTGAGATGGAGGGAAGCTGACAGACTTACCCCCAACAACTTAGGGAAGATGGCCCAGGCAGGAGGAGTCGCTCCCAAATCCTATTGTCCCCTTCCCTGAGCCAGGGGGTCAGGGAGAACTTTCCCACCCCAGGCGCAACAGGAGATGGCTCCGTGGCATCACAAGAACGGCTCTCTGGCTTTGTGGTCAGATGTCCCCACGTTGGACTCCAGTGCAGCCAACACGAGTGGGTTGCCAGGGGTGCCATGGGCAGCGGCATTGGCTGGAACATTGTTGGCCCTGGCCACGGTGGGAGGCAACCTGCTGGTAATCGTAGCCGTAGCTCGCACGCCGAGACTCCAGACCATAACCAACGTGTTCGTGACTTCGCTGGCCACAGCTGACTTGGTAGTGGGACTCCTCGTAATGCCACCGGGAGCCACTTTGGCACTGACTGGCCATTGGCCCTTGGGTGCAACTGGATGCGAGCTGTGGACGTCGGTGGACGTGCTCTGTGTAACCGCCAGCATCGAGACCCTGTGCGCCCTGGCTGTGGACCGCTACCTAGCTGTCACCAACCCTCTGCGTTATGGCACACTGGTTACCAAGCGCCGAGCTCGGGCGGCGGTGGTCCTGGTGTGGATCGTGTCCGCCACCGTGTCCTTTGCGCCCATCATGAGCCAGTGGTGGCGCGTAGGGGCTGACGCCGAGGCGCAGGAGTGCCACTCCGATCCGCGCTGCTGTTCCTTCGTCTCCAACATGCCCTACGCGCTGCTCTCCTCCTCCGTCTCCTTCTACCTTCCGCTCCTGGTGATGCTCTTCGTCTACGCGCGAGTGTTCGTCGTGGCTAAGCGTCAACGGCGTTTACTGCGCCGGGAGCTGGGCCGCTTCCCGCCCGAGGAGTCTCCGCGGGCTCAGTCGCGCTCTCCGTCCCCTGTCGCAGGCGGGAGAGGCTTGGCTCCGGACGGAGGGCCCTCCTGTGGCCGGCGGCCGGCGCGGCTCCTGCCGCTCCGGGAACACCGCGCCCTGCGCACCTTAGGTCTCATTATGGGCATCTTCACTCTGTGCTGGCTGCCCTTCTTCCTGGCTAACGTGCTTCGCGCCCTCGCCGGGCCCTCTTTGGTTCCCAGCGGGGTTTTCATCGCCCTCAACTGGCTGGGCTATGCCAACTCCGCCTTCAACCCGCTCATCTACTGCCGCAGCCCGGACTTCCGCGACGCTTTCCGCCGTCTTCTGTGCGGTTGCGGTGGCCGCGGGCGGGAGGACCCACGCGCTGTCGTCTTCCCAGCCAGTCCCGCGGGNGGGCCAGCTCAGCCGAGTTCAGGCAGAGCCGGCCGCTCAACAGGTAGGGGACACAGGCAGAGAACCGGGGGCTCCGGGTAGGGACACCTTCTGTCTCCGCTTTTGAGTTTGGGGCGTGGGGGCAGGGGTGGACAGGGCCTTTTGCCTAGAAATGACAGAAAGGGTGTAGGAACTAAAATGGAATTTAGGGTCCTTCCCTTTCTTGGATGCAACCCCTGGGACGGAGGCAAAGGGACGGGCGGACTGTTTGCTCACCCTAGGACCAGGTGAGCCCCACAAACAATTGCTGCTCTGCCAGCAGGTTTCTAAATTCCCTGGTCGCCTAGAGTTTGGGTTTTCTAGTTCCATTCTTTAGCTAGGGCTACCATAGATAACAGTGGAGTTCCCAACCCCTCGCCCTCAGCTCCAATTTCCCTCAAAGGTTTGGTGGCTATGGAGGTGAGCGGCCATTTCCCCCATGAAGGACCACCGAGATCCAGCAAGGAACCTGTGAGTTGAAATTTGAACTGCATCCCTCCCCCAGGGACTGGGTCGGAGCTGTAGGGTGGGACTGGGAAGGCGGGTGCTGAATGGTACTTATACCTTTGGAAAGTAAAAGTGCTTTTCAGGGTTCCTAAGACACTGCCCCCTTCCCTCTGGAGCTTGGTTCCTGCCTCCTTGACCAGTTACCCTAAGAAATATTATCTCCATTTTGCAGGACTTCTGGGAGTTTTCGTGTTTCTTTTGGGGGGTTGTTTTGTTTTGCTTTTGCTAGAAAAACAAGAAACGACTCCATGGATGCAGAATTTTGATAACACCCCTAACTTCTACTCAGAGTGAGTCCCCAGGCTGAAAACCTCAACTCTTGGGAGTCTCCTAACTAGACTGCAAGATGCCCTGCGAAGGGGAACTCTTACCGAGTTGGTTTCACCGGAAGACCCACCTTGAACTTCACTACTACCTCAGCAGCTGGGATGTCAGGCCACCTGTGCCTGGCTGCCCTGGGAGCAGCCCTGCGGCTTTGAAGGGATGTCCATCACTCTGCTTGTGTGTGTGCTGTGTGCTTAGGGCAAAGAAAGCACCCCTACCTACCTCCCTTCTTTCTGCTTTCCTGACCCCAGTAAGCGGCTTGTGATTCTGTGTCTCTGGTTGGTTTAAGGGCAGGAAGCCAGGGAAAAAAACAACCAAGTTTGAGGTTTTGCCCCCAGCTCCTCACATGGCCCCCTCAGACCATCTCTCGCGTTCCGCACAAACCAGCTCTGATCTACCTCATAGTCGGGACGTCCAGGTTTGGGGGGATTCCAGGGTTCATAGAAGGTGAACCGCTGGAATGGCTCCCTTTTCCGTTTAAAATCAAATTAATAAATATTACTGAATGTAACTTGTCCTTTCGTTCTCTTTTCTCTCTCGTTTGTTTTCTTTTCATAATCCACCTGCTGGCTTCCCCGGCTCAGAGCTGCCTTTTGTCAGGGGCAGTAAATTCAGAATAATCCTTGCCCCTTTCTTCCTAATCCTCATCAGACAAAACCGAAAAGGCTGTCTGTGTAAATGGGACTGGCGAGTCTTTGATTCTCTTTCCTTCCTGCAACTCCGGGGATCTAGTTGCGAGAAGCAATGTAGTCACCCATGACTCGACTGTCTTTCTAGATGAGGGGGCTTGCTGTGCCCAGGACCAAGAGTAGGATGCTCCCATACCACAAACCAGAGTGGGTTAATAAGGTCTCATTGACATCAGCAAACACTTTGGTTCTGTGCTTTGTGTGTCTGTGTATCTGGAAGCACAGGGCACTGGTTTAGGAAGGGGCAATACGTCTTGTGCTATATTAATAGATGTGTGTTTACACACACACACACACACACACACACACGTTTCTGTACTTCTGTACTGCCTATCTTTCCACTTCCTTCCTGGTTTGAAGAAATTATTACCCTCTAGAAGCGAAACTGGAGTTAGGTCTGTTCATATGACTTTTTTCCTATTTCTGTTTTTTTGTTTTGTTTTGTTATTCTCTGACATGTTTCTCACAGAAAAAGAAGCTGTATAGAAGCCACTGGAGTGTTGTGCGAGCTCCTCTTTAACTCCAGGAACAGAGACCATGAGCAAGCTGAGTGAGAGTCGGGAAGGCCAGTTAATCAGCTAACGTTTAGCACGCCTGTGGCAGAGCGTGCTGTGCATTGGCTGGGCTTGGGGGCCCCAGAGGTACAGAACCTCACATCGCGGGGCCCCAGAGGTACAGAACCTCACATCGCCCATGTGACAATGCTACATGCATTTCCACATATGGGTGTTCCCTGCGAACTGGACCTAATCTATGCAGCTCCCTTTTCTCCTAGAGCTCAGGTTTTATTTCTCAGGATGTTTGCATACCAAAGATGACTTTCTCCTTTCCAAACCAATGCCATGTGCGATCTCTGGTGTCTGAATGTAGACGGTTTCTTGGCAGGGATTCTGCTCTTGAACTATGGCCCTCGGTAAGGAAATCTTGGTTGAGCCTGGGGATCAGAGGGCCTCTTCTCTGGATCTCTGGATATTTTCCCAACATCGCTGAGGGAAGCTGCCCAGGCAAAGGAGAGGGTAACTTTGGGGGGGAGGGGGTGTCTTTGGTTTATAGACTTGTCCTTGAAGAGTGTCCAGGAGCCCATACTGCTTGGGTCTTGCTGGACACATACCGGTGTGCCGACTCTCAGCCTCCTTTGGAGTGTTTAGACTTGAACAAAGCTGTGGATTCCATCTGCAGATTGTCACCAGTGGATCTGACAGCTGAAGAGACAGCCTTTCTAGTTCCTTCTCCAGCCAGGTGTCAGACTGAAGGAGATTTACATCCTGGAATGGGAGGCAAACTGCTTTTGCAGAGGACAAAGAGCTTGAACTGGGGAAGACAAACGGCCATGCTATGAACCTAAAGATGTGAAGACTCAAAGACCAGTGGGAAATGGAGAGTTCTGGAAGCCCTGACCAAGAGTTTGAAAGTAGGAGAATGTAGGGGGCCGAAATGACAAAGAAAGGGGGTTTGAGTTGAACAGGTGACCTCTTAGGTGAAACTGCAAAGGAACAAGCTGAATTGGAGAAAGGAGAGTATTGTTAATTAGCTTTTCTGGAACTCTTCCCATGGTGGACTCTTCTAGGTGCTGATGGGTAAGTATAGGCTGTGGGCTTCGTGGGCAGTTACTAGACTAATTCCATACCGACTTCATTCCCTAAACCTGCAGAGTAGACTTCTCCCAGCCAAAGAAAGTAAACCCTTTGGAGGGAAAGCGATGGGGGTCTGGAATTGTCTCTTTTTGAGGGTCTAGCTCTGTATCGCAGACTGTTCTAGAACTCATCATCTTCCCATCCCAGGCACCCTAGTGCAGAGATTGGAGGTGTGCCCCACCATTTCCTGTGTTAGAATGGCTTTCCAGGCAGGCCTTTTAAACCTCAGCATTGTTGCACAGACACTAGAAGTGTTAGGCGCCTCCTGGTGGCAATGTGAGGTACAACAGGAGTGGAATGTTCCCCAGTCTAGTTAACAATTTTGAAAGCTGAAAGACTCCTATAAATACCTTGGTCCAGATAGGTGTGGGGACACACCTGTAATCTCAGCTCTCCAAGGTGGTCTCAAGTTCCAGGCCAGCCTTGGCTGCACAGCAAGGAATCATCTAAAAAAAAAAAAGAAATAATTTCGTTCAATCCTTTGATAAAAAATAAAGAACCTAAGTTCTTTCTGTTACTAGACTGTTTGCCTAACTTGCCTGCCACCCTGAGTATGAGTCCCAGCATCACAAAAACTAGCTGGGTGGTAATGGCACATGCCTTTAATCCCTGCACTCGGGAGGCAGAGTTAGATGGGTCTCTGTAAGTTGGAGGCCAGCCTGCTCTACAAGAGCTAGTTCTAGGACAGGCCCCCAAAGCTACAGAGAAAACCTGTCTTGAAAAACCAAAATAAACAAACAAACAAAAACTGTACATGGTGACGCCCATCTGCAATCCCAGCACTGAGGAGGCGGAGGCAGGAGGAAGGTCTGGAGTTCAAAGTCATCTTCTGACACATAGAGAGTTGGAGACCAGTCTAGGATGCCTAAAACCTTGTCTCAAAATAAGTATATATATATATGAATGAGTAGTGAGTTGGGTAGTCAAAATTTTTTCAGTCAAACAAGCTTCAGAGCCAGGGGGGAAAAAAACAGTAAAGGTGCATGTCACACACTATGTTAACAAATGACAAAAAATAAGATAGAATAAAGAATTTTTTAAAATGCAGCCACACAGCAATCACATAGTGTCTGGGGCTGATCATGCTCAATGTTTACTTCTCTCTCTCTCTCTCTCTCTCTCTCTCTCTTCTCAGTTTTTTTTTTACTTTAGGTTTGGAAGTTTCAAATGTTTTCATTCTTTGAAAATGCCACCCATGATACGATGTATGTTGTCCTTTTCACCCTCCACTGCCCTCCCCCACCCCCTCCCATTCCCACTGAACTCCCTTCTCTTCAGCAATGCTCCCTTTAATGTCCATTTCTTTGATTGTTTGTCAGATTTGAGGGGGAATGTGCGACTCACTGAATTGAAATGAGTTTCTGGAATGAGCATGGGTGGGGGGTTATATCAGCAAATTATCAGTGGCTCCATCACTCAAGAAAATTGACCTCCCTCATTAGCCCCTCCTCCCTCCACGATGGATTCTTTTTTATTATTTTTACTTTTGATATTATCATTCAGTTACAGCATTTCTCCCTACCCTTTTGTCCCTCCACAGCCTCCCACATACTTCTCTCCACTTTCCTTCAAATTCATGGTCTCTTTTTTCATTCATTGTTATTGCATGCATATATGTGTGTATGTGTATACATATATACTCCTAAGTAATCCTGTTCAGTTTGGATAATGTGACTCGTATGTGTGTCTTCAGGGCTGACCATGTGGCACTGGGCAACCAACTGATGTGCTCTTCCCCAGAGAAGGCCACCTCTCTGGTCCCCCAGCTTTCCTCAGTTGCTAAGACTATTGAGGGACTCTCTCCTCCATCAGTCTGCAGAACACCTTCTAGTACTAGAAAATGTAGCCAGCAGGAAGGAGCTCAGTCCCAGCTCAATCTCTCTATGTCCTGCAACCAAAGTATGTCATGTCTTCAGCAATAGGATCTAACCATCTAGTTCTTGTGAGCAAACAAAGCAATAGCAATGGCCTATATTGTCTGGGGTACTCGAGACCTCCTTGAGCAACACAAAGTTCCCTTTATCTTCTCTACACGTACTGCCAAGTGTGTGTGAAGTCACACATTAGCTCTTCAGCCATTTGCTTACATATGATTCAAACAGAAATGCTACCTCTGCATTCAGCCCATGCAGATTAGTTTGGAAGAGCAATCAAGATCCTACATGATGAAAGCAGTTTGGAAACAGAAGGGGCTGCTCCAGCATAACTTGGTGGAATGAGACTGCAGCTAGAACAAGTTCCTGGCCTACTGATTTACATTCCCATAGCCCTGCTTGTTTTGTGGGGCTTGTCTTTGGTCACTATGAGATGCCCTGCCTGTTCTTTCTTCTGAGAGTCAGACCCATCTCAGACTAATTCCCTTGACTTTATAGATCCTCCACTAGAGGTCCCCCTTTGGCTCTCACCATGTTCAGACTCTGGTCTGGCCTTAGCCTGGCTTTTGGTCTTGGTGGTATCTCCCTTCCCTACATACAGCTTCGTCAATAAGATAAATGGTAGGGCTAGGTAGAAGGTATAGAGAGAGCAAAAAAGCATTTCTAATGTCAGGACCTGGAGGCCCCTTACAGTAGATGCTCATCCCCTACTGGTTTCCTCCTCTTTCTCATCGTCCCCTGTCTGTTTTAATGTCTGAATTAAAATTCATTTATTGGTTTATTTCATCTGTATGGGTGTTTCTCCTGCATGTATATCTACGCACAGCATGCATGTTTGGTGCTGGAGAAAGCCAGAAGAGGGGTTCAGGTCCCCAAATCTGGAGTTCAAGAAAGTTGTGAGCTGTGATGTGGGTGCTGCCTGATCTTACTGTAAAAGCCGATTTCTCCATTCTTTAATTTAACACGTGGGGCCCAGAGAGAAGCGAGATGCTAGCAGTTTCCTGGTATGGCAAGCACTCGTTCTCATTGTGCAGCTCACGCCTTCTGCTCGCCCCATGGCTTCTCGGGCGTTCCCATTCCTCTTCTATCACAGTTGTGGCCACCTGAGTCTCAGCCAGAGCTCTGACATCTGCTCATCCCAAGCAATTGGCCCAAACTCGGAAGCAATCTAAGGAAGGAAGTAGCTTTTCCTCCTGCCATTTTTGCCTGCCTTCTCACATTTACGTTCAAGGTCATTTCCAAGGATCCCAAGGTCTTGCGGGGTGTGTGGAAAGTTTGTGGGAAGCATGTACAAAGTCCTCCAAAGGAGAGACAGCGGGACCGAGTCTACGGAAATGCTAGCTCCGAAAACACCCTCCTAGAACGATC
>LOJH01019978.1:0-20966 GCA_001685095.1 Ellobius talpinus | reverse complement strand
TCTGGAAGAACAATCAGTGCTCTTAACCTCTGAGCCATCTCTCCAGCCCCCTATTTTATATTTTTTTTACTTTGCTCTAAATTAGGTGTGGTGGTACACACCTTTAATCCCAGCACTTGGGAGGAAGAAGTAGGAAGTAGGCAGATCTCTGAGTTTGAGGCCAGCCTGGTCTACAAAAAGAGTTCCAGGACAGCCAGGGCTACACAAAGAAACCCTGTCTCAAAAAACCACACCATCACCACCACCAAAACCCATTATTTTGAGTATTGAGGGCACTCATATGCCAAAGCACTGTTATGGGAGCCAGAGGGTAACTTGTGATCAGTTCTCTCTTTCCACCTGTGGGTGCTGGGGATTGAACCCGGGCTGTCAGGATTGGAGGCAGGCCCCTTTAACCACTGAGTCATCTCAGTGGCCCACTTGTTAGATATTTTATAGAGAAGTAGAAGAGTCGGTAGGTTTTTTGGTTTTGGTTTTGTTTTTGTGAGTTTTTCTCTAGCTTTGGAGCCTGTCCTGGAACTAGCTCTTGTAGACCAGGCTGGCCTCAAACTCACAAAGATCTGCCTCCTGAGTGCTGGAATTAAAGGTGTGCACCACCACTGCCCAGCTGAGTTGGTAGGTTTTAAAGCAAAAAAATGATAGCAGTTTCAGAAGATAGAAATGCTAATTGACCTGTTTGGTATTATTGTATGCACATATTGAAGGATCATGCCATCCCACAAATACGAACACTTGTTAAATGTCAATTACAAAAATGGGCTAGAGCCTGGAGAGGTGGCTCAGTGGTTAAAAGCACTCACTGCTCTTCCAGAGGACCAGGGTTCAGTTCCCATCACCCACATGGTAGCTCACCACTGTTTGTAACTCAAGTTTCAGGAGATCTACTACCTTCAGACATCAGGCAAAACACCAATGCACATAAAATAAAAATAAACAAATTTTAAACAGAGCACTGGCTACTCCTGCGCAGGACCCAGGCTTTTCTCCCAGCCCCCATGGTGGCTCACACTCATAACCATCTGTGATTCCTGTTTCTGGAGACCCGGCACCCTCTTCTGATCTCCTCAGGAACACGTGGTGCACATACATGCAGGTAAAACATTCACGCACATAAAATACTAAAAATTAAAAAACATAAATAACCTTTAAAGGTACTATGGGCCCAGGATGTGCAGCAGCCCTGGCATCGTCTGAGCACTGCAAAGCCGGAAATGATAAACTGATTCTGCCTGGGGCTTCCAGGTAAAGATCAAGAGAAGTGAGGTGTGTGGGGCTTATTTGCTGCTATTTTCTATCTTCAAATAACGGCAAAAAGAAAATTCAGTACTGTATTGCAGTTAGAGATGTTAGGTCTCTGCATCTCTGTGTAGGAGGAGTGAGTAAAAATGTAGAAGAGAGCTGGCGGTGGTGGCGCACGCCTGTGACCCCAAGCACGCCTGTGACCCCAGCACACCTGTGACCCCAGCACACCTGTGACCCCAGCATTCCAGCGGGTGGCAGGTGGGTCTCTGTGAGGTCAAGGCCAGTCTGGTCTACACAGTGAGTTCCAGGACGACCAGGGCTACATAGTGAGACCCTGACTTTTTTTTTAAAGGGGGGGTATGAGGCCTGGTGTGGTAATGCACCCTCTTAATCCCGGCACTTTGGAGGCAGAAGCAGGCGGATCTCTGTGAGTTCGAGGCCAGCCTGGTCTACAGAGTGAGTTCTAGGACAGTCAGGATCAAAAAATAGCAAGACCTTGTCTCAAAACAAACAAACAAAACAAAAAAAAGAGTATGAATGATTACACACATATTAGGAAGTTATAAATTCTCAAGAAATCATATAAATGGAGAAGAAAAAAGACATTTCTTTAAAAATTTTTATATGATTGTATGTACAGAAGCAGGCAGGTCTCTGAGTTTGAGACCAGAAAGTGACACACAGTGAGATCCTTTTTTTAAAAAAAAAAATCTGGTTGCAGACTTCCTGGGACAAATGACTGAACTCCCCATGCCCTGGTTTCCTCAGCTACAAAGGAGCGAGTGTGCTGGCTACATCGGTGGTTTGGGGTGCTTTGTTTCACTGGAGTTTTAGAGAGGGTGTCCTGTAGATGAGGCTAGCCTTGGGTTGACTATGTAGCTGAGGCTTGCCCTGCACTCTGGAACTTTTCTGGATTCTGGGGTGGCAGGTTTGCACCTCTGCTCTCATCCTGTCCTGGATCATTGTGGAGACACACACACACCTAACAACGGGAAGGTTTATGGAAGGTTAGACTAAAAAGGATTTGTGTGTGTGGTGCTGGGGGCATGCGTGCAGGTACGTGAAGAGGCCAGAAGAGTAGGGTTGAATTCCCTAGAGCCAGAGTTAGAGGCTGTGGAGAGCCTCCTGAGGTGGGAACTGAACTCTGGAAGAGCAGCCAACTCTGCCCACTGCCCTCGCTCCAGCCCCACAGTCAGATAACAATATCTGCCGTATACATAGTTTTATATGCCTTGTGCATATGCAAAGAAAAATATGTATTTTTCAAAGAAAATGTTAAGTGAAAAGAACAGAGGCATCAAGAGACAAGGTGGGGTTGTCCTTTCAGCACCTTGGTTCTACCTGCACACCACTATCCAAGCATGTGGCAGCCAGCCAGGCCTCTGCCCTTGGAACTCAGAAGCTGGGAGCACCCCTGGTTATGTTTCTCATTGGAGTGGTGGTGGAGCCACCCTGGCCTGGTGCCTTGGCCACCTGATTCCAAGGCTACAGACATGGATTTGGGCTAAATGCTTCCAGAGTGTGGGCTCCAGAGAGGAAGGTATCCTCCTCATCATGGGCCTTCTCTGTGGGTCAGCAGACAGGCAGTGACATGTTGTGGAATGTCATTGCTCTGGGTTGCAGGTGAAATGTGGCTCACCCAGGTGTCTGCTGGACACAGACAGTACACCTGCCCCTCTGGAGTGCTGTCCTGGGTCACAGTACTCAGAGTGAGCTACGCTGGTTTTGAGCTTCTGGGAGGCTCTCTTCTACTGAGCCACACAGTGCTGGTGGCTGCAGGGCTCTGCTTTCTTCCATACTCAGCAACTGTTCCACATGGGGCCAGCCCTCTCCTTTGCCATGCTGAAACCTCCACTTTGCCCTGACACCATCTCTGTCCATCAGGATCCAGCCTGACTATCCACGTGACCTTTAATCCTGGCACTCAGGAGGCAGAGGCAGGCAGATTTGTGTGCGTTTGAGGCCAGCCTGGTCTTCATAGTGAGTTCCAGGCTACACAGTGAGACTGTCTCAAAAAGCAAAACAACAACAAATTGGGCCTGTGTCTAAGGCTTCCTCTTCCTGGAGCCTTCCTAAAGCACCCGTCCTGGAGACTCTCAGTGCTGAGTATTTGTGGGGTAGAGTCCTTTATACTCACGGGCCTCCCATTCTGCTAATGCAGACTTCTAGAAAAGACAAGTTTTGCCTGTATGAATATAAATATATACAGTAATGCCTCGCCCCATTTCCTGCCCAGGTGTGCTAATTAAGGTGAAATCATTACACTTCAATGCAAGTCACCTTGGCTCTTTCAGGGTCTTCTTTAATTTCTGTGTTTATTTACATTTTTTTTCAGGTGTAAAACCAAATCTTGTCTCTGTCTCCTTCTGCCTTTTTTTTTCCTTCTGCCTTCTTAAAGTAACCAGAATTTTGTGAGGCTTAACATTTTGGTTGTGTTGTGTTGTGTTTTGTTTTGGGCACTGGGAATCCAACCCTGGTCCTCTGCAAACAGGCAAACATTCTGCCACTGAACAATCTCTCTCCCTGAACAAGATCTCACCTTTAATCCCAGGCAAATTTGGAATATAATCCTTCCTCAGCCCCCTCAGTGCTTTCTTTTTACAAAGTTTTTAATATATATGTATGCTTAGACAATGTTGTTTGATTTAACATTTCCTTATAAGGAAAAGAAGCTATTTTAAGTTTTCTTTCTTTTCTTTTTTAAAGATTTATTTATTTAATACACATTGGTAGTTTGCCTTCATATGTGTCTGTATGAGGGTACAGGTCCCCTGGAGCTGGAGTTACAGACAGTTGTGAGCTGCCATGTGGGTGCTGGGAATTGAACTCTGGTCCTCTGGAAGAGCAGCCAGTGCTCTTAACCACTGAGCCATCTCTGCAGCACCCCTAAGGTTTCTTTTCATTATTTAGATAGTTTCACAGTTGTTTTCATATGAGCTCTGCACAATTATTAAATTCATGTATGTGCATGTGTACCTGTGTGAGTCTATGTACATGATGCCCAAGGAAGTCAGAGGGCATCGGATCCCCCTGTAACTGGAGTTAGAAGTTGTGAACCACCTGTTATAGGTGTGGCATCCAAACCCAGGGCCTCTGCAAGAGCAGCAATCACTCTAACTGCTGAGCCTTCTCTCCAGTCCCATTTGGGAGAATATTTTAAATGGATTTTTACATTAAGTTTGAATGCTATTGGTAGAAAACAAGAAGGAAAATGATTTACTATTATTATCATTATTTATTTATTTACTTATTTATTTATTTTGAGACAGGGTTTCTCAGTAGCTATGGAGCCAGTCCTGGAACTAGCTCTGTAGACCAGGCTGGTCTTGCACTCACAGAGATCTACCTGCCTCTGCCTCCCGAGTGCTGGGATTAAAGGTGTATGCCACTACCACCTGGCTCCAGTATTATTTTTTAATCATGTTTTTGAATGTCTGTGTGTGCCTGCATGAGTTCATGTACATCACGTGCATGCTGACACTGGAGGAGGCAGGGAACACTGGGTCCCCTGGAGCTGGAGTCACGAAGATGTGGCTTGGCATCTGTCTCTGGACACCGTTTTCATTGCTGTGGCCGAGTCATTGATGATATTCTGTGCAGTTTTGGGTCATTCACATACTGCCTTGAACTGAATGCTACTTCTGTGAATAAATCCACTGAAATTGATTTATCCATTCTCTTGTCAATGGCACTTGGTTATTCTGACATTTGCTACTAGTAGTGTGCCTAGAAATATGGTCTTGGAGCACAGGCTAGCTTCTGGACTTTAATGCTGGCTGGCTTGTGACTCAGCTAAGCTCAGCTTTGTGAGGGAAGGCAGTGGTTTTCCCTGGGAGCTGTTTGGGCTGGGCTCTGACAGTATCAGGGCCATTCTGATGCCCCACCTCTTTCCGAGGTCTTGAGTCTGTCAGGCATGAAGCTGGTTTGTTTATTTTTATTTATTTATTGGTTTGTTTATTTGTTTGTTGCTGTTTGTCCAAACAGCCTCATTTTGTAATCCAGATTAGCTATAGCCTACCCAAGCCTCGAATTCGTGGCTGTCCTGCCTCAGCTGGGGAGTGCAGGGATTACCCGAGTCACTGTGCCCCATAGGGTTAAAAGTAAAATAACATCTCACAGTGGTCTTCGTTTGCATTTCTCTCCTTGTCCTTAAATGTTTGCTGGACAATGTATGTGTTTCCCCCCACACACACCCCCAAAGGATTTCTCTGTGTAGCCCTGTCTTGGAACTCGCTCTGTAGACCAGGCTGGCCTCGAACAGAGATCCAAGCCTCTGCCTCCTGAGTGCTGGGATTAAAGGTGGGCTGTGTTTCTGCTTTTGTAGCTGTCTCTCTGTTGGGTTCTTGTTTTTTTTTCTGACTGTGTGCAGGGGTGCTGTATGGATTTCTGGGGCGTGTGCTCCCTGCAGGCACACAGCACACATCGCTAGTATGTGGTTGGTTCTCTGTTCACTTTCTCTCAGGTGTCTCCACCTTTCTCTTCCCTCCACTACTGGGCAGAGACGTTGCTGGGCGGGAATGTGTGTGCCTGTGTGTGCGTGCGAGTGTGTGTGCCTGTGTGTGTGTGTGTGTGTGTGTGTGTGTAGGGGAGGGCTGTGCCCGTCAGAATCCCTATTACTCTGATGACTCTTCCTCCTCCCCCAGGACTCTGGAGGACCCTCCCATGGGGGGTGAAGGCAGTCTGGTTTGGGGAGCCCCCGTGGGCTTGGGTCGGGCAGGATGGCAGGGAGGGTCCCCGCTAGGGGGTGATCACTTCCGCCGCCCAGCTAGGGGACGGCGCTCTCCGCTCCGCTGGGCAGCAGCGCAGCGGCTCCGACTCCCCAGGGCCCTGGGGTCGGGCGCTTGGAGGGGGGGGCGGGGTTGGCGGAAGCTGCTGGCGCAGATAAGGCCGGGGTCGGTCCTGCGGCGAGACCGTGCGGGGACGCAGCTGGTCCCACCCCCGCACTCTTTACCACCCGGGGTGGCGCCTCGGTGGAGTGAAGGAGACCCCACCTGTCCCAGAGCCGGACCCACCCAAGGGAGCGGTGGGGGATGGGGCCTATCCTGCTCCCTCGCCTCTGGATAAATAACAAGTGACAGCGACAGCAAGGCTGCCTCACCTCGGCTGTCTCAGCGGGAAAGCATAGAAATAGGAGCTCACTTCCCCCACAGCACTGTGGGATGGAAGAGGTTGACTTGGACGCTCTCTGAGGGTTTCCTTCATTTGGGGGCCTGATGTACCCCGAAGCCCTTGCTGGCCTTGCCACACCTTCCTGACAGAAATGTATGGTATGGAGGGGAAAGGGGTTTACCAAACTCAAAGCAAGCAGATTTTAGGCTTTGTGGAACCTCAAGTTTTTACAGTTTTGGGTGAAGTGTGAGGAAGATTACAAAGCCATAAATACAGAAGGCAGACTCCCTTCCTAGGGCTAAAAGGGTACAAACTAGGAAAGACAGTCAAGTCCAGTTTCCTTAGGCAGTACTCCCTGAAATGCCTAGCGGGGCTTACATGCCTCTTCACAGAGACCATCGACAAAGGCAACTGGGCGGGAGGAGAACACTGCAAGGGTGACAGAAGCAGGAGGGACATTGCTATTGCTGCACCAAATCCCTTTTATGCCCAGCCAGTGGTCCCTAAGCCTAGCGAATATCAAGAGCAGCAGAGTATAAAGGAGGGGCAGCCACAGGCCTGCAGGTCCAAGCCTTCAAACTCCACCCTGTCACTTAGGGTTCCCAGCCCTGAGGGCAGGTGGGAACAATTCCAAGGAGAGAAAGAAGGCCCTTTGGGGTTCCTCTGTGAAATGCAACCAAACTGGAGTTGTACTAGGGCTTCATGGCCCAGGCAGGCAGTGGGATGAAGGGAAGGAGCTTCCCCTGCCGGTTGGATGCCAGTGCAGTCATGTCCGGCATTTCCAGACCAGGTTAGGCACGTTCCTCTTGTGTCTCCCAACTGTAGGGTCAAGTTGCTTCCTCAGGGACTGCTCTTACTCACAAAAATGAGGCCAGGTGTGCAGTCCCAGGACTCAGCAGATCTAACTTTGAGGCCAATCTGGTCTACAGCTTGAATTAAAGGCCAGCCAGGGCTACATAGACAGATCCCATCTCAAAAGCAGACAGGGTCTCTTGCTGAGAACCTGAGTTCTAGAAGCTCCAGTACCACATGGCGGTCTACAAACAGAATATTACTACAGTTCCAGGGGTCCACGGATGCACAAACACACGTGCAGGCAAAACATCCAAACCCATAAAACAACACCAACTTACAACAGAAACAACACTTACAAAAGTAAGTGCCAGTGCTTGGGGTCCAGGTGTTCTTCAGCCTGTCACCCTATAGGGTAGCAGTTCCCAACCTGTGGGTCATGACCCCCTTGTGGGTCAGATGACCCTTTCACAGGGGTTGCACTGACCATCTGGAAAACATAGGTATTCACATTACAATTCATGATAGTAACAACATTACACTTCTGAAGTAGCAATGAAACCATTTTATGGTTGGGGTCACCTCAGCGTGAGGAACTGCACTGAGGGTTGCAGCACCACGAAGGTTTAGAACCTCTGGTCTAGAGTCCCATGCTACTGTTCCTCTGCTGCAAGTCCAAGGAGGTAAAGGGGCCTCTGAATCGAGGGGGCTGCTCCACATCTCCACATTCTGGTTCTGGTTTTGGTTTTGTTGTTTTTTATTTTTTCGAGACAGGGTTTCTCTGTGTAGCCCTGGGTTGTCTTGGAACTTGCTCTGTAGACCAGGCTGGCCTCTAACTCAGAGATCCTCCTGCCTCTGCCTCCTGAGTGCTAAAATTAAAGCTGTGCACCAGCCATGCCCAGCCTCATATTCTGTTTTTTAAGTTGTTAACATTACATTGAGAGCCTGTGTGTGTGCGCGGGGGTGTGTGCTCACTCAAGAACATACCATGATGAATTTGTGGTAATCAAAGGACGACTTACAGGCATCTGCTCTCTCATTCCACCATGGGAATCCTGGGGACTGACCTCAGGTTGTCAGGATTGGTGGCAAGCACCTTTACCAAATAAGCCATCTTGCTGTCCCTGTTCGTTTGTTTTTAATAAAGAGTCTCACACACCCCAGGCTGGTCTGGAACTTGCTGTGTACTTTAAGATGACCTTGAATTTTGGATTTTCCGTCTCCACCTCCCAATTGCTGGGATTACATGCTATATCACTATGTTCAATTCTCATTTTAGATTTTGTGATCTCTGTTCTTGCAGACACCTGAGGGAGTTTCCCCAACTCTAGCATATTTCAGGCAGGATCAGGATGGCACCAAAGCAGAGATCTGGGAAGGGATGGCCACTGGCCCGGCAGTGGTGGGCTGGTGGGCTCAAGGACTCAGCTAGCTCCCGTTTGTAGCTTGGGTCACCTGGTTTCTGTCACTCCTCTGCTCTGGGCCTCAGTTTTCTCACCTTTAAAATGGAGCTAATCCCACAACTGCAAGTACTAAGATGTTAATGAGCAAATGGACTGCTGAACGCCACAGGTCATCTAAACAGGCATGGTGGGCAAGTAGTGCCAGCAGAAATGGGAGTCCCCCACAGCAGAAGCTGAGGCCTCCAAGGTCTCTGTTCCCAAAGGGGAGCCCCTTGGTTGAGGGCTGAGAAGCCCCGTTATGGCATTCTCCCAGACCAGGAAAGGTCAAAGCAAGGCCAGGGGCCCTGGGGTGCTCAGAGAAGAATGGGGAGTCAAGGTTCTCACCTAAGTCAGTCAGGTGTGGGGGAGGAAGTGGGGATTTCGGGAGGAGGCAGGAAGGAGACTGTGGTATGGTACTGGCCGCAGGATCACCAGAGGCCCCATTCCAAACCTTGTTTGCAAGGCTTGCAGCTTTAAAGTAAGCATTCCTCCTTTTTCAGATTCGGGATCTGCGGCTCAGGGAGGTGAATTCACTTACCAAGGCTCTCACACGGCACACGCTCCAGGGTCTGTTGCCTGACTCTATAGACAGCCTGCTCTCCACCAGGGCTCACTGCCCAGCAAGGCTGCCAGTGAACTGGTGTGATCTTGTTCCAGTGTGGAGGAAACTGAGGCACCAAAGAATGTCAGTCTCTGCCACTGTCCCCCAGGCACTCCAGGATGGCAGCTGTCCAGATGTCACTGTGACACTAGGGCTCATAGTGAGAGCAGAGAACTGGAGAAAGCAAGAGTTCACTACATCATAAGGTCATCAGCAGAGGCGACTGCATCCCCTTCTTCACCTGTACCCCAGCAGTGGAGGTGGAGCAGAAGGAAGGACTCCTGATCATGGAGACCCCAAAACGAGAAAAAAATTATGAAATTTCTCATCTTACAAGTCCATACAAATTTTCATCCTTTTTTTTTGTTTTTGAGGCAGGATTTCTCTTTGTATCACTGGCTGTCCTGGAACTCCCTCTGTAGACCAGGCTGCCCTTGAACTCAGAGATTTGCCTACCTCTGCCTCCTGAGTGCTGGGATTAAAGGTGTGCGCCACCACTGCCTGGCTTCATCCTTATTAACATGGAAGGGGTACCTCTTTTATAAAAGAACACCCTTTCAGTCTTTTCCCTAAGTGGGCAATTCAGGGAGACACACCATGGTTCCATCCTATGGCAATTGGAGGTTGGGAAAAGATCAAGGACAAGGTAAAGGCCTGGCCTGTTGTTACGATACAGGGCCATCTCTGCCTCTACTCCCTGCTTCAGCCATCTTCTCTCACAGACATCTGTCCATTCTGCCCATGGATCCTGTTCACAGTTCTCAGAGGCTCTCTCTTCCTCTGTGCCCTGAGGCTGCTGTTCTGACATCATCCTCATGCCCTTTTGCTATGCACTGACATCCACTCTCCAGGACTGGCACACAGACTGGGGCTTTCTGTGCCTCTTAGGGGGCAATCAGGACCTGAGTTTCCTGGTCGGGGTGCCTAGTCCCAGAGAGCAGTGAGGAGGGTTGGTGGGTAGATACCTGGGAGGAGGCTCTGGGCAGGTGAGGAGCCTAGGCTGCAGAAGAGATCTGGGTGCTGGCTGGAGAAGGCAGAAGGAAGGAGGGAAGATTACGGGGTGCCCTGTGCTGATGCCTGGCAGGTCCCTGTGCCCAGGCTAGGGAAGTTTGTTATTTCTCCGGCTCTGACTTCCCCCTTTGATTTATTATAGCCATGAAATGCTCTGCTCTCTTCTCTTTTCCTTGCTGTCCCCCGGGGTTGGAGGAACACAGGCCTCCACAGGCCCTGGGCCTCAGCCTTACTGGACTACCATCTCTTTCCAAGGGCAGGGCATGGGGACCAGGAGTGAGAGGTGAGTCGGGCAGAAAGGGTAGGATGGGAGGGGCCATGATCCTCCAAAGGCAGGCTACCCCAAGCTGGGCAAAGTACTGTCTGGGAAGAGGGTAAAGCAGGTGTGGATTCCACAGCAACAGGCTTCCTGGGGTGCTAGAGATGGCAGGCTCAGGGCTAAAGGTCTCGGTCAGGGTCTGAAGGTCTCCAAGTACCATACCATATTGGAGACATGGCTTCTCTGTGACCCCTGACCCCATATTCTGACTTAAGGGCAGCCACAGAAGGCCTGGCTCAATCCAGTTTGTGTAGTGGGTCAAGAACCTTGAAGAAAAATGACCTGAGATCTGAGGGCCCAGAAAATTCTAGGCTCCCTTAGGTCACAGTCGGACCTGCTCTTGCAAGCCAGGGTCTGTCTGCTCCTCCGCGGGCCTGGTGGCAGGAGCGTTTCTCCCAGCCCGTGTGGTGCCTGTGGTAATAGGGCTGTTGGCGTTTTGCAATGGGCAGGGGGTGGGGAGGCAGTGCACACATGCTTCCTGTGGTGACTGGGCGCTTCCTGTTTTCTCAGGCACCGGCCTTACTGCTGCCGATGTGGAAATAGGGGGCAGCTGCAGCCAGGGCGGCTCCAGGCTGGGCACGCTGACCCTGCCCAGAAGGACTGAGGGGCCTAGCACTCTCAAACTAAAGATCTGTGCAGTGGGTGGCCATGTCCACTCTGACGCCTAGTCTTGGCTTACCCAACACCTGTCAAAAGGGGGAAAGTCAGGCATATTATGACTCTGGTCAGCACCTGGGGTGACGGAGCCAGGCTGGCAGTGAGGGCACATGGTTCTTCTGTCTTACTCTCTCTAAACGCCACTCCAAATCTCTTCCATGATCCAGCCCTTGGTTTCTGGTTTTGTGGAGTGTCATGGCAGCCATGATGTAAAAGTCCTAGCCCGCATAGGCCCTAGTTCTAACATCGCTGAGGTTCACATCCCAAGAGCCACAACTCTGGGGACAGCACTGAAGCTGAGCCCCCCAGAGGTGGGACTTGGCATAGACCTTGGCAGAAAGGGAAATTGCAGAGACAGGAACAGGGTAAGCCACCAGGTGGGACCCACCAGGACCAAGTTTGACAGTCCTGGTGTTAATGGAACAGAGGGACAATAGTGGGTATCTAGTTGATCAGAAGGACACTAGGAAAGGATCTGACACACTAACACCCTTCCTTAGAAAGGTTGGCAGTCATTTGCAGGGTTCCCATCTCCCAAGGGGATGGAGGCCCATATGAAGTGACCCAGGAGCCTTGGAGGAGACCCACTCCTGTCCCTAGCAGTCAGTCTGCTTGCCAGAGTGAGACGGGTGTTGCCATTAGGGGCACGCCTTGAGGTTGACATCGCCTCTTCCCGAAGCTGTTTGCTTTGCTCATGAGCTGGTATTTTGAGAACAGAAGGAGATGACTCTGCTTAGTGTGGCCTTGCAGAGAGCAAGGCTTCCAGAAGGCTGAGGCCCAACCCCCTGGACCCTGGCGAGTTTGTGGACCAAGTCAGGTAGACCTCGTTGGTCTGGGATGCTTTGAGATGTGTACTCCACAGGAAGCTCCCTTCTAATCCCAAGATTTGCCAATCACAAGAGACCAGTCTCAGCTGAAGGAACTTTGGAGTCCCCTGACTCTGAGGCTCAGGATAAGTGGCCATTGGTCAGACCAGCCAGGCCTTCACAGTTCCGTGTGCTGGGTCTGGGTGCTGAGTTGGCGACATAGCAGCTGCCCTGGCCACGGAGGTCCAGTTATAAATAAGCGCCATCTGGCCAGGTCATCAAGTTCTGCAGCTCCTCCAGTCCAGCTGTATTACCTCAGTGACCACAGGTCTGACTGCCCAGAGCTGGGCCCACCAGAATCCACCTACTCAGACCAAAGGCTGCCTGTGATCCTCGAACCTCAGGCTTTAAGCATCTGCAAGGCCCCTCAGGCCCAAGCCTCCCTGGACACAGGTTATAGACGGACAGGGCACATTCCTCCAGCACAGAGTTATTTACAAACCGAAACCGGGAGAACTGAAGTGACTGTGGCCAAAGTGGCTCCAGGCCCCCAGCCCCCACTGCCACTCCGTCCCCACTGGCCCAGCCCCCTCTCTCCTTGGCTTCCTCTTTCCTTCCCGCACAGCCTCACAGCCTCCCACTGCCTGGTCAGTTCTAGACTCTCTGCAAGCACCTCACAGTGACCTCTAACCCCCACAGTACTTTCCTGGGGGTCCCCTTCTTTCTATCCCAGGACCCCAACAATCGGCGCTCTTGGAGCTGTCCCCTCCCAGCAGTGCCAGCCCACCCTGGCCTGCACAAACACATTCCCACAGTTCTCAGTTCCCTTTCACGCTTGGAAAAGGTCCAACCTCAATGGCCGCCACCGAGCTTCAGGCCTCCGCCCAAGGGTGTCTTCTCTGGCCGTTCTTAACCTTCGCAGTGGATATGTAGGGTCAAGAGATTTAACCAACTTGGGCGGTACTGGAGTCCCTGGGGCCTTCATAACATGCTTCTTGGCAGGAAGCCCTGGCCATCATTCTATAAAGTTGAATTTCAGGCCAAGCTTGTGAGGGTCCAGACTTGAGCTAAGCCCAGCACTGCTTAGGAGGTACTTAGTAGGCAGGTTGGTGCTTCAGAAGGCTCAAAAGACAAATAACTGGCAACACAAAACCATTACTTGGAGGCTGAGAGTGTAGCTCAGCAGGCACAAAGCCCTGAGCTTGGTCCCCAGCACCATAGAAACAGTTGTGCTGGCACACGCTTGTGATGTCGGCACTCAGAAAGTACAAGAGGGTCAGAAGTTCAAAGTTATCCTTTGATAAATACCAAGTTCAAGGCTAGCCTGGATGATATGAGACCCTGTCTCAAATCAAATAATAAGAAAACCCTTACTGAGGGAAGACAGCTTCCGGCACAGGGGCTCACAGTCCACAGTCATCTGCCTGTCTCCGAAACAAAACGGTCTCATTACCCATCATAAAGTGGAAACAGAGGTTCTGAGAGGCAGCCATGCACCCAAGGGCACACTCTTAAGTGTCAGGCTAGAGGTTCACACCCTGTCTCTCCTCTGCTGGCCCCTTCGCTCCTCAGTTTTTCTCTTGGCAGGACAGACATATCCTAGCTGTGACAAGGACAGAAGCAGCAGAGATGACCCAAGGAGGAAGCAAGCCTTAGACCATGGAGCCACCTCCCCTCCCCTAGCTACAGTACTCCCGCCCAGTAGCTCTGGCCTTCTCTGCCTGCTCAGTCGTCTCTCACCATGCCCTGGCTGAGGGAAGGCACTAGCCTGAACTTGGTTCATCCACAGTCAGCTGGCTGAGTCTTACCGCTTCTCTGAGACTTAGAGTCCAGTTCTCTGAATCCTCACAAACATTAGTCACACTAGCCCTGTGCCAGGTGCCCAGTATTTCTGTAGCTGAGACTCATTTTCTGGCCCTGGAAACCTGTGATTGAATGGGGAAGACAAATGAGCTACAAAATCCCAAGAGTTCCAAGAGAAGGCTGTGGGGGACGAGAGGAACAATGATGTTGCCCAGGATGGGAGAAGGGGTAACCAGAGAGGTGCCTCTTGGGATGGCCCATGTCTGACAGGAAAGCAATGCAGATGGGTATCCACGCTGAGTCAGACCCCATGCCTCAGCTCCAGTGCTTCCCATAGCCTGGGCACCTTTCTTTGCTCTTGACTTTGCTGAATTCCTCCTACCCATCTTATCAAGGCCCTCGGACAAAACCATAGCAAAACCTGGCAAGCCCTCACCTCCCTCCTACTCAGAGCCTGAACAGAGCCAGAGGCCAAGTCTCCTTGTTCATAATACCCTTGCCAGCCCCACCCCGGGCAGGCGTCTGCTCCCAGGCTCCAGCCCCCTTTGTCCTCTTGCTCCGAAAAGCACCGTTTCCCTTTTCTGGGTGACCACATGCCATGCACAGGGAATTTCCATTGCAGCCTGCGGAGTGTCTGATTCACTCAGGCCCCTCACAAAATTAACTCCTTCCAGGCCCAATGTACTGGGCTCTCTCCCACCCAAGTGGGGAGGCCTGGGTAGCTGCACACTGACGTTAGGCCTCATAGCACGGAAATTGAACTCAGAAACCTCACTTAGCACCCCTCATTCAACCCTGTCACAAAAACCTCAAACGCACAACCTCAGGGAACACACAACCTCAGGGAACGCACAACCTTCCCATCCAGCATGAGATCTGAGGAGAGGCAAACGTGGCCCCTTTCCACCTGTGCAGCCTGAGGTGAGCCCATTGTTCATCTGTAAAGTAGAAGAAACCCCTGCCCAAGTGTGCTGGGCCCACAGCAGTGAGAGCTCTTTCTTTCTTAGTTTTCCTTCTTTAAAAAAAAAAAGCCCACTTATTCAGTCACAGAGCAGACAGTTCAGAGACACTGCCTTTAGGGTGTCTTGTCCCACAGCACAGATAGGCCATCTCCCAGCTCTTCTCTGCCAGTTCTGTGACTGCTTTTCTCAGGATCTCTAAGGACTATGAACTAAGTTCTGGAGACGGGACTAAGTCTTCTTTCCCAGACTGGGATGCCTGGTATGGTATGCCCCACACAGTGTGCCTACTCCCTCAGTTAGCCTTGAGAAATCCCCGCCTCCATATCTAGAGGCCTCTCCTATGATTGCTCGCATCTGGGGATGAAAAGCCTAAGGTCCCTAGGAGTGGGTTCCTTGCTCTCATCCATGCAGAGGATGAGGGACAGGGATAGGAGTCATGCTGACTGCTTGGGAGCTGTGTGCCTGTTCTCTGCAGGCCTCAGCAAAGCGTTTGCAGAGGCCATGGAAGAAGATGCACAATGTGGACTTTTATCTTGGAAACAAGGCTGGGATATGGTTCTTGTTGGTGCCTCTCTTTAGAGCTGAGCTGAGCCTGAGCTCTGGAGAGGGAAAGGAACTCGATAGAAGGGCACACAACCAATCCATGGGGGGCAGGTCCAGAGGACCTTAGAAAGGGATGGTAGAGGGGGCTCCATAGAGGAGGGGGCCTAAGTGGGGAAGCAGCTCTCATCCTTGGTGAGCAAGCTGAGGGTGTGGTGCTGCCCGTGGTGAGCAGACGGAAGTCGCTGTGGGTGGCGGTGGGTTTGAGGTACCCGAGGCTGAGTGATGTGGCCAGGAGGTGAACTCCGCATCTGCGGCCTGGTCAGCAGGAGCCGGGGTAGAGCAAGAGTCAGAGGCATGTGGGCTGATCTGGGCGCTGGTGCTGGGTACAGGCACCAGGGACTGGAATAGAACAGGAGGGGAAACGAAGGCTTGGGAGGGACAGGGCAAACTGCAAGAAGGGCGGTGTGGGAGGTAAGCCCTGCAAAAAGGGCAGTGTGGGGGGCTAAGCCCTGCAAAAAGGGCAGTGGGGGGGCTAAGCCCTGGAGAGAGAGTGTCCTGTAGGGTGTGCAGCGGGGTGAGCCCATGAGCAAAGCCTGTGAGAGATTGAGAAAGAGGTTCTGGGAATGTTGAGTGGTGTCTTCTGGCTGGCATGGGGGTAGGGCTGGCTGGACTCCCAGTGTAGGAGACTCCATCAAGGTCCCCAAGTTGCGGGCTTCAGCTCTGAACAGTAAGAGCTAAGGAAGTCTTTCAAGTAGGGAGAGACACAAGAACTCTAGAGCTGGGACAGCTACAGAAGCCCAGGCCTTTGGGCACTCAGAGCTGTAGGTGCCTCCGGCCCCACTCACCACCTAGGTGTGTGCCCTTGCGCTACCCTCACCTCTCTGGCCTCATTTCTTTTACCTGTAAAACAGCAGTGATGAGGCCTGCCTCATAGAACCACAGGAAGACAGAATGAATTAACATTGACAAACAGTAGGTATTCAATAGATGCCAGCTGCTCACAGTACTAAAAAGCACTTGCTGGAGGTTTTCCCTGCCTTTTCTGTTCCGAGTTGGCTGAGGAACTCTACAAGATGCAAACGACTTCAGACCCTCTGTGGCCTGATCCCAGGGAGATGGTGGTGGGAGCAACTTCAGATCTGATGAATACCCGCCACTGTGCCCTACAAGCAGAACCAAGGCCTGAGCACAGGTCCTACAGGGCTGCTCTGCTGTCCTTGCTCAGAACTGCCTGTCCGCCCTGCTTGTCCCGTTTAAGACCTCCAGCTTCAGCATTTGAGCCCCTCCCCGGCCACATGCTCGCTCCATAGGAAGTTGTTTGCTTCTAACAAAGCCACCCAGCTACTGTGTTTGTCATCTCTCTGTCCTTGCCATGAGGGCAGAAAAAGATTCCTGCCTCTTCTGGTCACCTAGAATCTAGAGAAGCCAAGTAAATATTGGTTGACTCTCTTAATGTTCTCAAGCGTCAACCCTGTGCTGTGACCAAAGCTTGGGGAGCTCTGAGGGGCCCAAGTGACACAGGCAGGAGCCCCAGAAGCCTCTCCCAGTGTCTCAACCATGAGAGGAAGTTGCAAGACGGCCATTTCAGTACATGGGCTCAGCTCTTTTCTGTCAGCTTTCCCAGCCCTTGGTGATGAGGCCTGAGTTTTCACATGCATCTGGTCACAGCTCCAGGGGATCAGCCCTCTGGGCTGAGGTGAAGGGCCGGGGAGGTTGGGGGGTCATGCCCTGTCTGTAGTTACAGGACTCCTATTGGGTTTCCTGTTGGTGGCCCTACTCTGCCATTGCATTAGACCCTGCCCACCTCCCTTAGCCACCAGCTCAGAAGGGCAAAGGGAGACACAACTGCCAGGCAGGCCTGCTTGAGTTCCCTGTCACTCTGCAGGCCACTCTCTTGTCCAGGGTGGGAAAGCGGCACTGTCCTGTGCTGCTAATAGGATGATAAACAGGGACAATTTAGTTAAGGGGAATGGAGCAGCGTCTATCTGTCTATTATCTCTCTTAGAATTAAAAATGATGGCCCTTTGACCTTGTAATTCAACTTTTAGACATTTTGTTAGACATAGCCCTGCATGTGTACAAACTAGGGTATTTTACCAACTGCAGCTTTGCTTAGAACAGCAGAGGAGTGTGCTGAGCGACATGCGAGCCTGTAACCGCAGCTCCGCTTAAAACGGTGGAGAACTGTGCTGAGCCTGTAACTGCAGCATCTGGGAAGCAGGGCCAGAAGACCTGTGAGTTCAAGGCAAGAAAAAAGAAAGAATAAAAGACTATAAATAACCCAAATTAATAAGGACCTGGTTACAGAAACTGTGACCACAAGACACTATCCAGCAATGCAATGGGCCACAGCAACATGCAGCAGCAATGCTGGAGAAAACAGCAACAGCCGAAGTTTCTGTAAGTTTTCTATAAAAATTAAAGTCTGCTATGAAAATAAATAAATGATATACCCAGTCTGGGTTACATACTGAGTTCCAGGCTAACCAGATCCACGTGATCTCAATAAGTAAGTAAGGAAATAAAATTTACTTTTAAAGACATTCTTTCATAAGGAAGACAGACAGGACAGGGCTGGAGTTCAGAGCGAGCGCTGGCCCAGTACGAGTGAGACCTTGTCTTCAAACCCCAAGATCACAAAGAAGAGCGTGTTGAGTCTGGTGGCACAGACGTGGAATCCCAGCTTCTGGAGAGGATGGGACTGAGCAGCAAGTTCAAAGCCTGCCTGGACACTGTGTTTCATATTAAAATCTCAAAAGAGGGTTGGCTCAGTGGCAGAATACTTGACTGGCACACGAGGCCCTTGACTGAAGCTCAGTACCAGGAAAAAAATAAAAGAAGAAAAAGGAAATAATGAATGATAGCATAGAGTCCCTTCTAGATGGAACTGGCAGGGAGGTACTTAGGGAACCCTCTGCTTGGGCTCTTTTGGCCTGTCTCTCTTTAACAGTGCTCCATTCCTAGCCCTGATGTTTCAGGTAATGATTTCACAGTTGTTAACTGTGCATAAATACCTTATGAACTCTGTTTCATAAATGGTGTTCCCTAATCTACAGATACACAGCTGAATGTGGTGACATCTGTAGCCATGATACTTAGTTTTGCTTTGTTTTTCAGTACTTCGGAATCAAACTCATGGCCTTGTGCTTGCTAGGCAAGTGCCCTAACACTGCAATCATCCTCAGCTGTATCCTTGCTACTTATGAGACTGAGAGTCATTTGTGTCCAGGGATTTGGGGATAACCATAACAAGACACTATCTCAGTAAAAAAAAAAAAGTTTAAAAATTTGTATATATTTAGTGTTTGTGCATCATGGCATGGGGCATGCACACGTGTTGTGCATCATGGCATGGGGCATGCACACGTGTTGTGCATCATGGCATGGGGCATGCACACGTGTTGTGCACCATGGCATGGGGCATGCACACGTGTTGTGCATCATGGCATGGGGGCATGCACACGTGCCATGTGTATGTGTGGCAGTGAGAGGACAGTCCTCTCCTTCTACCACGTGGATCCCAGGGCAAAGTAAGTTGTCAAGCTAGGTGGAAAGAGCCTTACCACTGAGCCACCTCATTTGCCCTAATTTTTTTTTAAACAAACTACATTTTCCCCCTCTGGTATTGCCACGTTACATCCTGGTAAAGTAATCACAAGTTGGAAACGACTCGGGTTAAAAATGCATTTAATGGGGCCAGTGAAATAAGAGCAGAAGAGCACTAGCCGCTCACAGCTGGCAACCTGAGTTCAGTCCCAGGATCTCACATGGCAGAAAAGAACAAACTCCACAGAGCTGTCAGCTGACCTCAGCATTTGGACTATGACACACATACCTGCCCCCATAATATACATAGACTCACACAATATGTTTTAGTTTAAAAAAATGCATGTATGCCAAACAATGGTGACACATGCCTTTAATACCAGCACTTGGAGGCAGAAGCAGGAGGATCTCTTGAGTTTGAGGCCAGCCTGCTTTACAAAGCAAGTTCCAGGACAGCCAGGGCTATACAGAGAAACCCTGTCTCAAAAAAACAAAAAAAGAAAAAGAAAAGAAAAAGGCTGGAGAGATGGCTTAACAGTTAAAGAGTGTGCATTGCTCTTGCAGTGAGCTAAAGTCACCTATAACTCCAGCTCGGGAGCAGCGGGAGCAGCGGTCTCAACCTGTGGGTCTTGACCCCTTTAGGGTCATATATCAGACATCCTGCAAACCAGATATTTACATTATGATTCATAACAATAGCAAAATTATAGTTACAAAGTAGCAATGAAATAATTTTATGGTTAGAGGTCACCACAACATAAAGAATTATATAAAGGGTCGCAGCATTAGGAAGACCTAGAAACATTACGCTAGGAAGACTGAGAAACATTGTGCCAGGGGATCCAAAATCCTCTTCTGAAGTCTGAGGGCCCCTGCACTCATGGGCACATTACTACCCCATATAGACACATAATTCAAGATAATACAAATAAATCCTGTAAGATGTATTGAATGTATTTAACCTCCTCCCATCCTCGTTCAGCAGAAATGCTCACAGGCATGATCAGCTGCTGAGCGGCTAACGGCCAGCACCCACTCTTAGACTGCATACTGCTTGGCCGGGAAAAGGTCAACATTCAAAATCTGAATTTCTTCACCTAAAGTTTCTGTTGACAGCGTTTCTTTCACACAATTATGAACACAGTGTGCTACCTTCCGGGTAAACACTGTAAAGGACCGAATCACAACCCTAGGGAGGGTCATGTGACAGGCGAGGCAGCCTGTGCAGGAGAAACTAATGCCGTTGGCCTTTTCATGCCGTTTCGAGTCTATAACATATGTCTGCATTATCAACTCAAAAATAAAAGATAATTTAAAACTTTGTTTTCCTTTTTATTCCCTGGAGATTCCAATATTTTTGGTTCCAAACCAATTTCCTGCCAAAGAGAATGAGTTGGGCAAGAGGTACCTGGTGACCTTCAGAAAGTTCAGACCCTTTCTGCTAGACAGGAGGAGGCTGGGGTGTGCTTCCTTCTCTGGGGTCACAGGTCCCATCTTCCCTTGGTCCTCCTTGTCCTCTCTTCTCCCTCAGTCTCTTCCCTCCCTACCCGAGGCTCCTGCTTCCAGCCCCACACTGCTCTCCTCTATTTCTCTTGCCCTCCTCCTGCTACTGGAAAACCTGACCTGCCCAGCACCCAGGCCTCTCCCACAAGCTGTGTGGCCCTGCTTGAGTAGATCTCCTGGCCTCCTTTAACAAGTTGTTGCCTTAGTCCCATGAGATCACAAGGATGCAAACATCCATAATGGCAACAGACCCCTAAACCAACAGTTTTCCCTGGTGTGTGTGTGCACATGTGTGTGTGCACACTCATGTACATGTGTGCTCATCTATATAGAAGAGAGAGGTCAACCTCAGGTATAGTTTCCCAGGATACTGTCTACCTTTGTTTTTGAGACAGGGCCTCTCACTTGCCTTGAACTCACTGATAAGGCTAGGATGGTCTCACCTGCCTCTACCTCCTGAGTGCTGGGTTTATGAGGTATACCACCATGCTGGCTTTTTATGTAGGTGCTGGAATTGAACTCAGGTCCTCGTGCTTGCAAGCACACACTTTACCAATTGATCTATTACCCTCACCCAAGTCTCTCTCTCTCTTTCTCTCTCTCTCTCTCTCTCTCTCTCTCTCTCTCTCT
>LOJH01019976.1:0-10062 GCA_001685095.1 Ellobius talpinus | reverse complement strand
AGAGCCTCCTCTGCAGGAACCTGGGAGGCTTCCAAGCCACAAAGAGATTTTACTAGGAGAAAGCAAGGAAAGAATTAAATGCACTGGTCCCATCCAAAAACACTCAGCTAATGTATCAGCAACCATGGAGGAGCGAGGCAATGATGAAGAGTGCTGAGGACTTTTAACAAAAGCTGAAGCAAAAATTGTACCATTTTAATCATAAAAAAATGGAAAGCAATCGGCAAACTGTCTCTAAAGTTGCAGAAACATACTCCTTCAAAGTGCCAACTTCAGGGGGAGGGTGCAAAATTCACACACTGAGAGCCCTGCAGACACTAAAAGCAAAAGGTCAAGTCTATTCTCATGCACCTCAACTCTGAGGAGCAATGGCTTAAGAGAAATGGGATCCAAATCAAGCCTGCCCCTGCGCTGGAGAATTGTGTTTTATGTCACAGAAATCCAACTGCAAAGATCTTGAAAGCTAGACGAACATGGCAAAAAGAAAATAATACGCCAAAGTGATGGATGTCAATTGCATGCATGGTAAAATATACATAAATTACAAAAACTGGTAAAGAAGAATGAGTACACAATGTTGTGTGGAATTCTGTTGTTTTTTGGGGGTTGGTTGTTCTTTTGAGACTGGATCTCACTATGTAGACTGCTGTGTAAACCGGGCTAGCCTTGAACTCACAGAGATTCACCTGTCTCTGTCTCCCCAATGCTGAGATTAAAGGAATGCCTACCCTACCAGGTCACAAAGTTGTCTTTTAATTCAAAGAGGAAATGAAAATCTCAGCTCCAGAACCTGCCTATCAGTACTACACACACCCATTCCACCCTAACACGAGAAATAAACAGTGAAAGGAGCAAACACGTTCATGGCCAGATGCCCAAAGGGCTGCAGGAAAAACACCGAGGCAAAATTCAAGGAAAATAGGACACGTAATGTTGTCTTAAGGGCGTGGGACCAAAAAGATCCGCGAAAACCTACCTTCCTGCTGAACAGCGTTGGCCACGGCTTTCTTGACCCGTCCAGACCTCACCACCGCCGGATCCGAGTTGGCATAATCCGCCACGGTCACTGAAACAGAGCACAGCGCCAAGGCCACCTCAGACTTCGGGCAAAGTCTCCCCAGCCTCTTCCGGTGGAGTCTTCGCCCGTCAGACCCTGCTGCCCAACCCCCTCTGCCGCCCGACCCCGCCCCTCGCCCACCTCGGCCCGAGCAGGCGTCGTGGGCCCGGAACTTGAGCCGCTTTCCTCTCTTGGGCATGGCGACAGTGTCCGAATGAGGCCGGCTTAGCTGGCCGGGGCTCCGGGCCATGTCTCGGCCCCAAGAGCCGGCTCCCGGAGCCGCGGAGCACTTCCACCCGGCTCCGCGGCCATCCCGCAATGAGGTGGCAGCTGTCGCGATGACAAGCGAAGGCTCTGGGCCCGGTTGGCTGCCGACGCCCATCTCGGGGAGCCAATCGCCTCCGGGCCCGGATACGTCATCGGCGGGCGCCCTCAGTTATAGCTGAGGCTGGTTCCCTAAAGGTAGCGGGCAGTTAAACTGGGTGTGTTCCTCAAAGTCTTTTCTGGGGCGATTCGTGTGCTAGACTCGGTCCTCCTCCAACCGGCGTTAATTAGAACCGTCAAATTATTCCTGCTAATGATTCTTATCTACACTTCAGGTCCACTTCGGGCGTCTAGATTGCATATACGTTGTTATCTTCATTCTCTTTCCCACTTATGCCAAGTAACCTGAACGTAAATATCAAAGTGTTCGCTCTAATTTCGTTTACAAAAGCTTTGAAATTCTCCATCAAGACCTGTGGCTAACGCCTGTAATCTCAGCGCGAAGCAGGTGGAAGTGGGAAGATCGGAAGTTCAAGGTCATCCTCAGTTCGTAGCCAGCTGGGCTATATGAGATTCTGTATCAAAAATAAGTAAATAAATGTCAGAATTGTCAAAATTGAGGGGATTCGTAAAAGATTTTTACATCACTATCATCCAAGCAAATTCTAGGGTAGATGAAAAAAGAATATCATATTTCCTTCATATTGAAAGTAAAGTCGTGAGTTGTGTCGTTTTCCTTCTAATTTCCTTCTCGCTCCCAAAGTGTAGCAGTCCCTGGCTCCAGAAACAGTTCTTTTGCAGGGCTACACAGAGAAACCTTGTCTCACAAAAACAAAACAGTCCTTTTGACCCAGGCATCCAACTGGCTAGATCCATCCAGAAAGTGTCCTATAAGACACTTCAAAGGGGACTCCATTTTAATCTAATTAAATAATACTGCACACAGAAATTTATTAAGAGCAAATCACTGGCTTCTTACCAAAATTATGAAACAGACTATCATCAGGGATTAATGCTTGGATCAATTAGAAATGATAATTGAAACAACATAATTGCTTATAATTATAATATACTCTATCTAAAACTAACAGAAAGCAAGGGTATAATAGACTAAAGTTGTTTCAAATAATTTTCCATGTATACATAATTCATGCCTGTAGTTGAGTTCAAAATGCAGCTGGTCAGTGCTGAGCCTTCTCACATTACCAGTTAAAAATTAATGACACTTTCATGTGTGTAGATCTCTGCTCATGTGACACTCTTGAAGACTCACATCCGGGAGTCTGGAGGGAATCAAAGATGCAAGAGACTCAAGCTTTATTAATATACTTTCACTGCTTTAAATAAAATTTTAGCTGAAATGTTCCAATGTTCTCTCATTTTAATACTTCGGAATGAAAGAAATTCTAACTCCCCTCAAAAGTTCCTTTTTCAAAATTTGACTGAGAAAGATCTTAAACAAGGTTCCTCAGGCTCGTTTAACCACTTTAGAGAAACAAAGGCTCCCTGGTCTTCTATTCCTCCTTTCATTAAAAAGCAACAACTGGTGACTGGGGAAATGGCTTGCCATGAAAGATGCTTGGCAAGAACTTTACCAGCTTAACCATCTGCAACCCCCATGTAAAAAGCAGCGGTGGTTGTGGTTTTGGTGGTGGCTGTGGGGGCTCACTGGGAAGGTGGAGACAGGCTAATCCCTGGGGTTTCCTGGCCAACCCCCACACACACATTTGAGCAACAAACCTTGATTATTAGTATTAGTTGTCAGACTCAAATTTACAGGTTCTTTCTAGAAAGATAAACTGTAAAGTTACTCAAGTTGCTATTTAAAGGAAGTTGTTTAAACTAGCTTTTAGGGAAAGAGTGAGTCTTTCTCAACCAGACAGGAAATGTAAGGACAATATGTGAATAGGTAAAGTATTAATATGTACTATATTTCTAGATTATGTCCACAATACTTCTGGCATTACATTGTACTTTATTTTGTGCTAATAGTAAATAGTGATGTGTGTACCTTTAAGGCTCTTTCTTTCTTTTCGGTTTTTCGAGCCAGGATTTCTCTGTGTAGCTCTGACTGTCCTGGAACTTAATCTGTAGTCCAGGCTGGCCTCGAATTCAGAGATTCACCTGCCTCTGCTCTCCCTAGTGCTAGGATTAAAGGCATGTGACACCGCTGCTGGGTTTTAAGGTCCTTTCTTAATAAAACCTACACTGGTCTGGTTCTCCTCCTCCTCCTCCTCCCCCCCCTCCTCTTTTTGGTTTTTCGAGACAGGGTTTCTCTGTAGCTTTGGAGCCTTCCTGGAACTAGCTCTTGTAGACCAGGCTGGCCTCAAACTCCCAGAGATCTGCCTGCCTCTGCCTCCTGAGTGCTGGGATTAAAGTCATCCACCACCGCGCGGCCCTACAACCGTTCTTGAAGACATCCACCAAAGCGCAACTTCTACTGGAATCAGTAACATGAAAATTTAAAGAAATGCAGATTGTTTTCTCCGATGTCCTACTTTTCAGAAGGAAGAGTATATTGAGGAGTGGTGGCACACGTCTTCAATCCTAGCACTCAGCAGGCAGAGGCAAGGGATCTCTGTGAGTTCCAGGAAACCTGTTCAACATAGCAAGTTCCAGGCTAGAACTTAACAAGACCCTTCTGAAAAATAAAAATAAGTTTAAACAGAGTGTCGATCATGAAGTTAGACTTGCTTGCATCAAAAATCTACAGGTGTAGCACACACCTGTAAGCCCAGCATTTCTGAGGCAGAAGGTCATGAGTTTAAGGCCAGCCTGGATGGGACCTTGTCTCAAAAAGCCAAGGGCTGGAGCTGGGACTCAATGGCAGAACACTTGCTTAGCATATGACCCTGGGTTTGATCCTCAGGGCTGAAAAAAAAGCCTCTACTACTTATTATGCATGTAACTTTATCCCTACACAGTGCGGGTAATATCACCTGCTTGACAGAATTATAAAATGATTACATTAACTCACAAAGAAGCACTTAAAATAGCGTATGGCAGGGGCCCAATAAACATCAGCTATTGCTATTATGGTAGTGGTAATGACAGTTGAGTTGTGGCTGCTGTTATTTAACGACACCTAATGGGCTGAGATGTCTCCGTGGGTGCTTTCCATCCTGCCTGATGACTCTGCCTCTGCTTCATGAAGACAGACCACAAAGCTGAGTCGCAGTTGAGACCATCCATTCCAGCACATTAAAATGCTAACAGACTAGCTGGTGTTTGTTGAGTCCTAGCCTGCAAGTGGCAAGATTAGGTTTCAAACAGAAGACTATGTCCCAAGCCCATATCTAAAACCAGTATGCTATGTCACCTTGACAATGAACATTAATAACCTAAAAAAATCAATTTACCATGCAGATATAGAGCTAAATAGTGGCATCATTGAGAGAATCCATAAGACAGAGAGCAAATGACAAGGTCACTTAACACATTCCCATTATATGTCAAATGGACAAGGTCTAAGAAGAATTCAGTTCTGGGTAAGAGTTCAGTGGCTTCAGAGAAAGTTTATTAATTAAGTCTAGCTAAAAGTGCTTGTGCCTAGCTTTGTAAGCCTTATTTAAACCTTACAGTTTTTGAAAATAGTTCGTATTATTAAGTTTAGGTGCTGAAGTGTTTCCCAGTTTTTTTTTTTTAAAAAAAGAGTTGCTGAATGAAGAGGCCTTAGGGCTATTTTCTGGGTTTGAACTGTAGCACAAATAATAAAAACCCAGAGACAGATATTGGGGTTCAAGATGAAGATCAGAAAAGCAAAGCAGCCAAGTCATTAGAGAGTTCTTACCTCTACCAAGGCTCAGACAAAGGGGCGACCCTGTCCTCAGCGTGAATACAGACTGTAGACTGAGACCCTGAGCTCCTGTCTCCTCCCATCTTACATTCCTCTCTAGTGCTGGGATTAAAGGCATGCANTAGAGAGTTCTTACCTCTACCAAGGCTCAGACAAAGGGGCGACCCTGTCCTCAGCGTGAATACAGACTGTAGACTGAGACCCTGAGCTCCTGTCTCCTCCCATCTTACATTCCTCTCTAGTGCTGGGATTAAAGGCATGCACCACCACCACCCGACCTCTATGGCTAACTAGTGGGGCTGCTGGGATTAAAGGTGTGTGCCACCACTGCCTGGCCTGTATGGCTGACTAGTGTGGCTTCTGGGATTAAAGGTGTGTGCCACCACTGCCTGGCCTGTATGGCTGACTAGTGTGGCTAGTTTTGCACTCTGATCTTGAGGCAAGCTTTATTTATTAAAACACAAATAGTGTACCATGATATTGAACCATTGTCCTTCCTATTAACAGTGATTTATCATAATTAAATTTCATCATTTCACCCTCTAAATATGTAAAATTGGCAGAATCATGGTACCCAATTCATAGATTTGTAAACGTTAAATGAGAAAGTATACAGGAAGCTCTTAGCTTAGTTTATTATAGAGTATATACTCAATACATGTCAACTACAATTATAAGCAGAGACGTAGTGTTTGAATTAACACTCTCACAATAGACTCCTCGGTGAAGTTTTATAACAGACAATTGATCTGCCCCACAAGATTCTAGGCACCTAAAAATTTAAAATCTCCTCTCCAGGGGCTGAAGAGTCAGGTACTTAAGAACATGGTAATCACAACTATCCACAATTCCAGTTTCAGGGTGTCTGACAGCCTCTAAGACCACCACCAGGCACCAAGAATGCACATGGTGAACAGACACACAAGAAAGCAAAACATTTACACACTTAAAGTAAAACATTTTGTAAGTGAAAGTTTCTGTCCTGCCCAGTCCTGCAGCTCTTCAGTCCAAAATAAACACACAGAGCCTTATATCAATTATAAACTGGCTGACCTATTGCTCAGGCTTATTACTAACTAGCTCTTACAACTTAAATTAGCCCATAATTCTTGTCTATGTTTAGCCCACGTGACTTAGTACCTTTTCTCAATAAGGCAGTTTTATCTTGCTTCCTCTGTGTCTTGCTGGTGACTGCATCTCTGTCTTTCCTCTTCACAGAATTCTCCTAATCTGGTTACCCTGCTTATACTTCCTGCCTGGCTACTGGCCAATCAGTGTTTTATTGAACCAATACGAGTGACAAATCTTTACAGTGTACAAGAGCATTATCCCACAGCATCTTTCCTTTCATTTAAAATCTCAAACCAAGGAAAGACTGTGAGTCAAATCTGACCCCTAACTGCATAAAGTTTTATTGGAACATATCTGTTTGATCTATGCTTACTTTCTCCCTTTGTAATTAACTCAGAGAGACGGTGTCAGAACTGCTGGTAACTTCTTCTCTGGTTTTCTTGTGGGTCATCTTGGATTCTCCTGAGTCATTGAGCCTTCATCCAAGGAGTTTCTCTCAAGGAGCCGTAGATCTTGATTGGATACAAAGTGTTCCTTTCATTTGACCTCTAATACGATCAGCACACATCCCTGTCCTTGGCTTTCCCTGTGGCTACTCAGGGTGACCCTAATTCTAAGACTTCGCTGAGTCTACTTCTCCTGGTGTCTTTCCACTCTTTTTAAAACCACACCTGCGAATCTGCAGAACCTGACAGACAGACCAGAACTCCGCTGCAGCTATAACCACATCTTCCTCAATGAATCATCTGTGGCTACTTCCACTCTACAAGAACACTAAGAACCTCAAGCCCTAGAAGTCTAAAACATACCGTTTATCCCTTTACAGAGGTGTTTGGGCAGTCTGCACCACGTGGGGGCAGTAGAGCCTCATTAGAGGATCAAAATGTTAAGCCTTCATGAAATCTGACTGCAAAACTAAGCACACCAACTACAGAACTCAGAGATCTGCTTGCCACTGCCTCTCTTGTGCTGAAATTAAAGGTGAGCGCCACCACCAGTCAGCTAAGTAGGCATTATTATTGTCTTCATTTTATACCTACTCTACTCTGTATTCCATGTGTGTCTATCTATGAATATTTAAATCTAAAATTTATTTGTGGTATAGCAATTTCCTCTGAATTAAAAATCGATTCATCTTGAAAAGCAGCCCATTAAGACTCAAGAAGTTCTAAATGGAGGGGCTTAAACCCCAGGAAATTAACAACTCAGAACTCTTAGGATGTCCCTGAAACTGACCAAATGTTCTAGGCCCTTCCCTTCCCAAGGCTTTATAAACAGTAAGGACTGAGAGACTGCTGAGAGACGTCAGCTAAGCAGCCAGGAAGACAGAGACCAGCCCAGCTGCGTGGAAAAGGCCCAAATCAACTGAGGTGCCTGAAAGAGATCTCCAGGCTGTCAAGCTGCCCATAATTGTACAGTGAGCTTTTGTGGCTTCCAGCTATCCTGGGATGTCACCCCTGCTGCCGTGGTCTTTTAGTGCTGCAGCTGCCTTTGAGTCATTCCTGCTCCTTTAATTAGCCCCTCACCCATATCCTAGTAGTAACCCCAATAAAAACTGATGGATTCATGCTCACAGCCTTTGAGGGTATCCTTATTTTGGTGTGCCATTGGTTCCCTGTCTGAGGGGAGCAGACATTTCTTCACATCTCCCCAAGAATAAAGTCACACAATATTGGAACTTCATCCACTAAAACAATCTGAAAATATAGGTTTTATTTTTTTTCCTTTTTTTTTTAAAAAAAAATTGTTTGCTTGCATTTTAGACAGAGTATCTCTCTACATATCCCTGACTGTGCTGGAACTCACTATGTAGACACGGTTGGCCTAGAACTCACAGAGACCAGCTTGCCTCTACCTCCTGAGTGATAGGATTAGAAGTGTGCGCTTGATCTGGCAGCAAACCCTGGTGTCATCCACCATACTGAGTTTGCAGACAAACAGAATACAAGAGTTACAGATCATGGAGGCTTGCACCAAGAGTTCAAAGCCTGGGAGATCAGATCATGTTTAGCATGGTCAGGATTTCTGCAGGGAGCTGAGAAAAGGAATTTTTTCTTTCTTTCTTATTAAGATTTGTTTACTTTTGTGTGTACAAGTATTCTGCCTACATGTATGCTTACAATGTGAATGCAGTACCTGAGAAGGCCAGAAGGGGGCATCAGATCTCCTGAAACGAGTTACAGATGGTTGTGAGCCACAATTAAGGTCCTGGGAATTGAACTGGGTCCTCTGGAAGAGTTGCCTGCCAGTGCTCATAACCATTGAGCCATCTCTACAGCCCCTAAAAGGGAGATTTTTGAAGCTAGGACGGTAAAGTGTAAGCTTCAGTGGTATCTCCAGGATGTTGGAAATGCCAGATATGTGAGACATAAGCTGAAGAGAGTCCCCGGCCACCAGGCCGTGTGCACGGCAAGTGGGAAGTGACACTGGCGGAGCTGGCCACACCACTAGGGCTCAGACAGTGCCATGTGCCCCAGATTCCAGACAAGACCTACAGGATCTCATGCTTGCCCTGGGTTTCCTTGCTCTGGTCCCAGTCTTCCTTTCTTCAATGTCCCTTTAGAATAGGACTGTTTCCTTTAGAATAGGACTGTTCCCTTTAGAATAGGACTGTTTCCCCTGTACCATTGAAGTTACATAACTTATTTCTTGATTTTTTTTTTTGGTTTGTTGAGACAAGGTTTCTCTGTGTAGCCCCAGCTGTCTTGAAACTCAGTCAACCAGGCTGAACTCAGGCTCAGAGATATGCCTGCCTCTACCTCTCAAGGGCTGGGATTAAAAGCGTGTACCCCACAATGTCTAGCTGCTTTGAGACACAATGAAATGTTATACTTAAAATTTGGAATAATGTTAGAACTGTTTAAGACTTCAGAGACTCTTAGAGATAAACTAAAGGTTTTTTATTCCATTTTAAGATATCCATGAGCATTTCGGGGACAAATGCAGAATGTTTTGATTTTGAATATGAAATGTCCCTACAGGTTCATGTATTCAAGGTTTAGTTATCAGAGGATGGGCTTTGGGGAGGTGACTGAATCCTGAGGATCTGACTGGTCTAGACAGTAGCATAACCACTTGTTGGATTAATAAATATGTTATTGATAGGAAGTGGTGAAAAATAGGTGGGACCTAGCTGGAGGAATTAGGTCACTGTGAGATTGTCCTTGGGGATCCAGCTTTGCTCTGGCTGCTTCCTGTCAGCCATGCTGTGTGTACCCACTATCACACTCACGCACAGAATGAGGCTCTGCTTTCCCGTAGGCCCAGAGTGACAGGGATGACTGCCGCCACTAGACTCTCTGATTGCACGGCCCCCCCAATTTTTCCTGCCTTTAAGTTCTTCATGTCAGACATGTGGTAACAGCAATGCAAATACATCGTGTGACACATCATTGGATGGATATCATATTTGTTTATATATGTATCAGTTGGTAATATTTGAATTGTTTGATTTGTTTCTATTTTGGACTATTTTTGTTGTCAGTGGTTTTCTGAGACTAGTCTCATGTAGCCCAGGCTGACCTCAAATTTACTATGTACCTTAGTGTGGTCTTGAACTCCTGATTCTCCTGCCTCCACTTCCCAAGTATAGGGATTAGAGATCTGTATCACCATACCGGGCTGGGCATTGGGCTATTTTGCACAATGCTTCTGGAACATTCATGGGAAAATTTGGGATGAGCCTATACTTCAGTTCTCTTGGGCATGTACCAAAAGTAAAACTGATGTGGTAATGCTAACATTTGCTTATGTTTGTTTTTTGAAATGGTCTTCTGTGAGCCCTGACTGATAACCAGCTCACAAATACATCCTGCTTTAGCCTCCCGAGTGCTGGGATTGAAGGCATGTGCCGCCTGGCCTTTGGTTTACATTT
>LOJH01019975.1:893-12160 GCA_001685095.1 Ellobius talpinus | reverse complement strand
TAGATAGATAGATAGATAGATAGATAGATAGTCAGTCAGTCAGATATGTACTCTTCGGGTCACACTTTTTAATAAGTAAAATGGACCAGCTGGTTTATCAGTTGAAAACTGAACGCAGCACCTGACGGTCCCTCCACAGATGCTCCTTAGGACTCCATCAGAGCTGTCACATCTCTTTGTGTTCTAGGTTCCGTTCAGACCATCTTCTCTTGACCAGAAAGCTCAGCCGATCAGGATGCACAGCCATGAGACAGAAATCCTGTTTCTGACCGCACGAACAGGGTCAAAATACATACCTGCAATGTCATAAATGGGGTAAACTCTTCAAAGTAGACAGTATCGGGGCAACCATTTTTTTTCCTTGTTATACTTGATACTAAAACAAGGAAGCTCTCCTTAGCCTCAGCATCCCTGAGGTATACATTAGGTAATGGGGAAGAGCAAGACTCCAGCTTGAGCCGGATCCAAGTGGAATGAATGCTCCAGTGTACCCCTTCTCAGTTTCAGTCATGGGGTTGGACCTCTCTGTTATCTCCTACCTGAACACCCTTTCTTGTTCTTAAAGTAAATTAGCTATTTATTCAATCTCTTTTCATGCCAAAATGTTCTGGGCATATTCTACTATGATCATTATATCCTCGGAAACAGGGAAAATTGGATATCAAGTTATATTCCATATCAACTGCTTATCTAAAAGTATAAAATGAAAAAAAATGATCTATCGGTGCCTTCTAACATTCCTAATAACTCAGCCGAGATGTGAGGCACAAAATGTTAGTAAAACATGACCCAGGAAGAGCAGTAATGCATTTCTCATGTAAGTTTATGTGACATAATCTGTTAATATACAAAGACAACAACAAACTTTTGAAGTGTTCTATTTACTAAGATTCTGCCATAGCCTTGCATAACAAGAGACAACATAGCAGGCCTGCCACTCAACTTGTTCATCCCTAAGTCTCAGGTTCAACATGAAGCTGTTAGAAACAAAAACAGGAAGCCCTGCTTTTTACATGCTTAATGTCTTATAAGAGTGCCATTAAACACAGTAATGAACTTAAGACAGCAAGAAGACTGAGTTAAAGGCACAGCATTGCAGTTCAAACAAAAATCATACAAAAAGTAACTATCACTGGCTACATAAAAATTTCCTGACTGGTTAAAACCTGCATATAACATGTACTTTTGACCCATTAGCTATCAAGTTCAGAGTACCAGTGTCCATGAAACAATTCCTCTCGAAAGCCCAGCACTTCGTCAAAATTAATTCAAATGATGTAACACAATCTAACCCTAAAAAACATTCAGTTATTACTGACGTGAAGGTAAATTCCAGCTTTGGGAGCTTTCTTGTGCTGTAAAGGGCTGGGTGTCTCTGGCTCCTTCAAAGGAGCATGCAACAGATTGTGTGTCTGACATTAACCTCAGTCAAGGGCAGGACTGATGGTGCCCAGCTCTGACCTCCCAGGAAGCATGGCCACTGGAGAAGATGTGTGAGATCAAAGGCATTCTGTTCTGGTAGCTAAAGATAACAAACCACCCCCTCTTTCAAAGCTCCTTCCCTGAGTAAATCAAAGTCTAGATGGGAGGGAAATAAGATACACTCATCTACAGAGTCAGGATTTTGACTATGGATGTAATAATCTCTATTTGGGAAATTCTTACTAGAGTCATTTCATTATTTCTGATCACATCTTAAAGATGCATCCAAATTCAGTTTCTGTTGATTTATCGTTAAGTACTTCTAGTAAGACAGATTAGCTTTGTTCCAAATGCCTTAACCACTAGTATGGCTGCAAAATACTAGCTACCAGGTCACCAAACACTGGAAGAGGAAAAGGTGTCCAAGCAGCAGCAGGCAACAGTCACGAACTTTCAGACAGGATGGACAGGATTGTGTCTGCACATCATGGCTCCATCTGGCACATCATCAGCCAACCGATCCCACTTAATCCTAGCTATGCAGGAACTTTTTAGGCAGGCTAGGGGAGGCCTGCATTGTATGAAATTGATGTTAACGGTTAAATTTCTTCGAAATTGCACAGCAATTCTGAATAGGCTTTTGACTAACCCAATAGAGGGGGAATAAGGCATCTATCCTTGATGGTGCTCTGTCCAGAGATGTTTCTCTTTCCACACTTTCTGCATCGAAGAGTCCATGAAAAGAGGATGTGAATATCAGCCAAAATTACCTACTTTGGAAACAGAGGGTTCCCTGAAGATGGGAGCACCTTTAGGCTTATTCCCTTTTGTAAAAGTTGTGTTGGAGTATAAAGAATTCATGGCTATTTTCACTTTTCATTATTTTAGCATTGTATGTGCACGCGCGCACACACACACAAATACATTTGCAAGAACAAGTGTCTCGATCAAGTGGGAATATCACAGAGATCCCAAAGGAGGGAGGGCTGTTCTGCCAAATGAGAACATAGAAGGATTTAAATGAACAGCCTCGGGTGGAAACTACAGCCATGTTTCATAGTGAATGGGAAACTGACGAACTTAGAAAGGGAAGTGAGGAGTGGATGCTCAGAGGTTAGGAGAGGTCGGTTTGGTTTTGGGCTGAGAGACGAGCACTAGCGGAGGGTCTGAGGAAGGACACTGGAAGGAGGAACATGGTGCAGCATCCGTCAGGAATAAAAGGAAGAGCCTGACCAAGAATAGCCTATAGGCCAAGATGAGGCTTTATTCTGTATGGGAAAGAGTGGGAAACTTCTGAAGTGTTTGGTTTGAGCAGAAAGAAAATAGAACACCACCGTGGGAGGATCACAACTTGCTTTATTTTTAAAAAGATCAGGCATACTGTGGAGAACAGATTTACACAGAGCTACAATGCAGAGTCTTCTACAGCCCGAGAGGAGATGATGTATAAGAGGGCAGGCAGCTAGAAGTGGAGGCGGCCACTTCTGTGAAGCTTTCTTGGCTCTCCTAACCCCTCTGGGTTAGAGTTTCTTTCTAGTGTGTTCCTTCAGAACCTGGCTTGCTCACTGGACCCACCTTGTTCCCTGGGCATCATCATCACCTCTGCTTTGAGAATGAGGAAGTGTATGGAAGGCCTGGAAACATAGGATGTGCATGAAATCCCTTCACACAGGAGATGGTAGAACGGGGTGGGGGCAGGAAGGAGCGGGGAGAAGAAGGAACCAAGACAAAATAAACTATAAATAAGCAGAATGTGTGTGCAGGAGACAGCAGGAAGTTTTGAGTGTAGCAGAAACTTGAGAGAGGAAAGTGGGGTAAATCCACCCAAATGCAGCACATTTACATATAAAACATGATGTATTTAAAACAAATGGTGGCGTTTGCGCCATTTGATCCTGGTTCTCTTCCTACACAGAGCACCCCTCTGCACCCGACTGTGCTCATTCCGTATGTTTCCCTTCTCCTATAATCCTGTCCAGGGTTTGTCCTGCTTCCTCTACTGCCCGGGTGCTAGGAACCTGTCCATGGCCACTCCTACCAACTGCCCTCCAACCCCGGTGTGCATTCTGTTGATTCTAATGGTCTGACTAACCACGGGTTATGGATGGGATTGACTCCTTCCGAGGGGTCCCTCCTCGGCTAGTACCCAGTTGTCTTTCCCCTGCTGTTTTACAGTCTTCTCTCTATCCATACATATGTTGAAATCTCTTTCCATAGAGATGATAGTCAAATTGGATTAGGATTTACCCTAACGATCTCATTTGACTTAATTAACTCTTTAAAATTTCCAGTTTCCAGCCAGGCATGGTGACATATGCCTTTAATCCTAGCACTGGGGAGGCAGAGACTCTGTGAGTTTGAGAATAGTCTGGTCTACAGAGCGAGTTTCAGGATAGCCAGGGCTATTACATAGAGAAACCCGCCTTAAAAAAAAAGTCTCAGCTTCTAAACATAGAAATGAGGCAATTTTAGAACTTCAGCGTAGGAATTTGGGGGTGGCACAATTCAACCACAGCACATTTTTCCCCATCCATAACCATCCTCAATTATCTACATTTCTCCAAGTCGTCCACACCCAAAGACGTAGATGACAACACCCTACATTCTCGCCTCCTTCTTCTTCCTCCTCCCAGAGCAGTTTAGACCAGGACTTCTTTGCAGGTGGAGTTTTCCTGTTCCCACCACCTGCTTCCAAATAACCAACATGGAGACTTAAGATTACTTATAAATGTTTGGCGATAGCTCAGGCTTGTTACTAACTAACTCTTACATTTTAAATTAACCCATATTCCTTATTTATGCTCTGCCACATGGTGGTGCCTTATTAGCATGGCACGTTCATTGCCTGCTCTCTCTGCATCTGCTTTAAGTCCAGATTCCACCCTTCCTCCCAGCATTCTCTTTGTGTCAGGCTGCCTTGCCCAATCTCTTCCTGCCCAGCTATTGGGCAGTCAGCTTTTTATTAACGATGACAGCAATACATAGTTACAGTATCCCAGGGTTGTTCCACAGCACTTCCTAGCCTCATTCTCCTGCTGAGGGTGAAGTTGAACTCCAGCGACCTATGGGAACTAGAGAGAACTGTCTCTTTCCATGTGCTGTTTTCCCACGCTTCAATAGATGACTTCCTGTCTTCATTTCTCTTTTCACTTTCCTGAACTACTAGAGAATTCGGGTTCACACCTTAGAAATAAATGGACTGAGATTTAAGTAACATATGCTTTGTTTTGACATTCTGAAGAGCTATGCAATTTATATGACTCTCTTAGGGGATATATCAGAGATTGTTTATTGCTTTAGGCATATTGCTTTATTGGGCCTTCTAAAAAAATTATACACAATGAAACCCCAAAGAGGTTTTGTATCAACCAAGTGTCAAAGCCAGTTTTAAGGGCAGTGCACTTTTTGCTGTGTCATAGGTTTCTCACTTACAAGGCCCTTAGGGATAGACAAACTTAGTCTATAAGTGTTGACTATTTAAAGATTGTTCTTACTAATTAACATGCTTTAGTACTTCTATAAAATATTTTAAATATTTGTTTATTATATAAATACTCTAATTGTATAAGTTCTTATAGATTTGTATTTAAAATTGTGATCAGTGAGTACTGAATATTTTAAAATTTTGAAGTAAACATACCTACTTATAATACTAGTAAACATCTAAATAATCTATCTGTACCTTTCATAATCTTTATTATTTTCATAAGTTTTGCTCAGATATTTTAAGAAACTGCTTTATTACACAGCTTATAAATAGATATCTAAAAACCCTCACTAAACTTAGTACAGAAGTAAGTTCCAGCACCTAGAGAATCATTTAATGATTGACAGCAGGGGTGGAAAGCTATGTATTAGGCTATAATGGAAACTCATAAATAGCTTCTGTTTTACGCCACAAAAGCTCTAAGGGAGAGTCCAACAAAGCGTCTCTCATTAGAATAAAAACAGGAGCAGCATTGTTTCAGTGTTGGTTTGTTTGCTAAGCCGAGTTTCTATTTAAAGCCTCCAAATAAGGTTGTGATGCCGTACCCTTTTACTCTGGGGAAACTGAGGCTTAGCAAGGCTCGGTGGCTCACTGGTTATGTGACTTACTAATATGTTGGAGCTGGAGTTTGGCCGAATGTGTGTGACTCCACGCTCACCGTTTCCACTGTGGCCCAAGCTAAGGAAATTATAGGCTAGAGACATAGTCAGCAGTTACTCATTGAAACCAGGGACGGACTGGGCACAGCAAACTCTTGAAACCAATGCAGCCATAAAGAGGACATTGGTCGACTGACACTGAGTTACTTAACCTTTGTGCCCCTTAGTGTCCTCATCTGTAAACGTGAGGTTGATATGGTGTGTGTGTGTGTGTGTGTGTGTGTGTGTGTGTGTGGGTGGGTGCTGTTCAAAAGGATGAAAGGTTGTGTATGTGTGTTGTAATAGATATACACACACCCATCATATACACTATAGACAAGAGGAAGCTCCGTAAATCAGTCAGGCCCTTTTATAAAGCTGTAAGCTGAACAAAAATAACGAGAGCTATAAACATGTTTATGTCTTTGGCTCTGGAGTATTATTTTTGGAAACATAGCCTAAAGAAATGATTCAAAACACAAATAGAAAAGAGAAGTTTTAATTACGGAGAAAATAGTAAAAATATACCCTAAGACCTCACACGTGTCCTGGTTTGCATCAATGATGGGGCGTTGCGTTTTTACTGCATGGTGGCAATCCAGACTACATCAAACTGCTGGAAATATACAATGCAAGATGGGAAGAGGGCCTGCGGGTCTGCTACAATGCAGTGTGCTCGCTAAACACACACGCATTTGGATCAAGGCTGGCACGAAGCTCACCTATGGGAGGAGGTCCTAGTAGTAAGGTCTTTTCCAAGCAGCACCTACTTTAATGTTCTAGGTGATGATAGCTTGGTGGTAGGTACAGGCCTTAGGGAAGTTCACAAAGCATGGTGGACGAATAAGGACATTTCAATATTCATTGTAAAACACCCAGGGAAGGGAAATTTATATGCAGAGATTTCGGGTTCGGGCGGGGAGGTGGGCTAGGACTGAAGGAGATACAGAAAAATGCGTAAACAGGACAGGTTTGTCTGGGAAACCTAAAAGTTGGGATGCTCCCCATGCTGTCCACCCCCTCCCGCTCCGACCCTGTCTGCTCAGAATCCTGTGATCATAACCAAAGAGGGAGGAGGGAGCCTCGAGCAGACACAGTTCACTAAAGTTCAGCCAGACTGCACTCATGTGGAGCAAAAGGGAGGAAGTCTAGTCAACCCCGGGTGAGTCAACCCGAAGCCTCCCTCCACCCTACCTTCCTCCTCAAGGAAGGGACGGTGGCTGGCTTGGGCGGGGCAAGTCCCAAGCGACTTAGTCCCTCAACAGCTAGGTTGGGGGAGAGGCAGATAGAGCAGGGGCCCTGACAGTGACAGCTATCTACCTGCCTCACATCTATATTCGGGGATGTCCCCCTGCTCTTTTTCCACAGGTTGTTTGGAATATCCAAGCTCCCTCGTAGGTACCCGGAACCGGATGTGGTTCTGGAGCACTGTGAAGAGCAGCTACGGTGGTCTCTTAGCCGCTCCTTAGGAATACCGATACTACCCTACACAAATGCTTGCTCCCCATTTAAAAAAAGGAAAAAGGTGTCAGGGGGAGGTTAGCTAGAGAAATGGTAACCCTTGCTAGAATCTGCTTCCATGGCAAAACAGGCTAGCTCCCAGCTCCCTTGGAGGAGTGAAGAGGATGGGAGAGCTGATGGGGTTAAATAACCGTGTCTTATCCAGAGTATAAAAATAAGGCCCTGGAGGAAAAGTTCATTTAGATCCTTTAGCTGCCCAGTGACGCCCTTAAGCAGATGTGCCCTTACAGATCCCCCTGTTCAATAGGGTGGGAAGACCCAGATGGTCCCGCTCTTCCTTCAAAGCCCTGGTTACTTCTGTCTTTTCATACAAAGGGCCACTCATATTTCCGGCTGCAGGATGAACACTGAAGATTGCAATTCTATCCGAAGGTCTTTGATGCCTTGCTAGCCTGAGAAGCCCAGTCAGAAAGTTAGAGCAGGTAGCTCTTCCCCCATCCCCGGACATCCCTTAGGGACCACTGACTTTCATACACACCCCCTTGGGGACCGCTCCTTGGGAGAGCCTGGGAATTTATCGTGGGAAGATAAGAAGTGATAATTGCTTTCACTTTGCAGAGGTCTGGGAGGATGGCTAATTTCCCCTGCAGGAAAGGGGCTCAACATGGCTGTTTCTCTTTTCATTCCACATCTATCCTAAGTGCTCTCATTCCCCTCAGTCAGCAAGCGGGAAGTTGGGGGCACCACTGTTCATGCCAGCCAGCCATGTAAGCAATTCAGCACTGAAAAGGGAACAGAACTTTGTGAGAAAACCCTGAGGTGAGCGCAGGGGACAAGAAAGAGGAAAGTCTTTTCATCATTACTATCTGCACGACACTAGTCAACATTTTGCATATGGACCCTGTAGCCCAGAATCATACTTTCTCACGAAACAAACGGTTTATAGGTAAGGACTCTGTGTTTTGCAAATGCTCTGTTGTCTTAGTCTCAAGTGTACCCAGCGCAGGGGGATCAAGGGGATGTTTGGCCTGCAGAAAAACAGGCTGCTCAAGCCCCCAAGAAAGCTAGTTCGGCGTTGCTATAGCAACTGAAGGGCAGCATTCTCAAATTCATCTGCTGCTTCCAACAGATTGACTTCGTCCAAACCAAGTCATGTTTCTCCATCATCAACACTGCAAGCTTTATTTTCATAAAAAAAAGCAAACACCCAACAACAATGACAAAAATGGTTTCAGTCTCAAGTTAATACATTTATTCAGGCCTTTTCCCTAGTGCTATCCAGTGTCTTTTTATCTCTAGAAGGTGGAAGTTGTAATGGGATCCTTTAGAATCCTATAGAACTTTCACTCATAATACGGCTGGGGCTTGTGCCAGTGGGGTTTGACGGTAATTACACTTTGGTAGCTGGAACATGACCTGTGAAATGAATTGCTGGTCTCCATTTAACTCCTAATGGACAGCAGGCTGCCTCCCTGAGCATCTGAGCACAGCTCCCCCTTTCCGGCCTCTGCAGTCAGAGTTTGGCATGATTTCTCTTGACGGGAAATTGCAGAACCTCCTTCTAGGCAATTATGTTTTGTCCTTCTGGGCCACAGGTATCTCTACAATCCGTCTCAAAATGCTCTGCAAGATGTGTGTAAATAACACAAACCATATTCATAGGCAGGGCCACCCTGGTGGAGAGCGTGTGATCTGCCCTAGTGGGGTGAAGGGAAGGTAATGCATAGCAGCAGGAAGGGAGATTCCAAACCACTGGGAAAAAAAAATCTTCCTTTGCTTCAAGCAACACAGCCAATTAAGGGACAGCAGGGGGTAGGGATGTGTCAATATTTGCTGATTTATTATTAAAGTTCATTTTTATTTTATGGGGTGGGCTGATATGTTTAGTTCCTTTTTTCATTAACAAGTCTCTCACCGTCCCTTCTCTATCAAGACTACAAGAGATAAATACATGTGAGAAACTTGAGTTTGGATTGGAGGCAGTTGGATCTCAGCATATCATGGAAATTCGTAAAGACGTGAAAAGTTTCAGTTGGCTGAAGGAAAACTTACCTAGGGGAGAAAGATCTTACATCAGAGGTTCTCAACCTCCCTAACACCATGACCCTTTATACAGTTCCTTATGTTGTAGTGATCCCTAACCATAAATTTATTTTTGTTCCTTCTTTGTAACTGTAATTTTGCTATGAGTTTTGTTACTTGCGCTGAAATTTGCTATGACTCATAATGTAAATATCTGATATTCAGGGTATATGGTATTCGACCCCCAGGATAGGGCCGATTGACCCCACAAGGGGTTGCAACCCACAGTTGGAGAACCACCGACCTCTACTGTGGAAGAACCCTTGCTAGATAGTGAAGCCACAAGAAAAGCAAGACTTAAATCCCGTCCTCAGCAGCCCACATTCCAGGGGGAATACAGTAACGGGTTGTGTTCTCTAGCGATATGGTACAGTGGGACCTGCGGCAGAGAGAAACCTATCCCGCTCACTTGTGAAGCAGTCATGTGCTTTCTCGGGAATCTGATCTGGGCTTTACAGGACGGGTGGGAATTCCCGGGCAGACACTGAAGAAAAGGTATTAAGAACCAGGAGTTGCACAAAAACGCAGGGGACTTGCAGCAATCACATGGAACAATGCAGCTTGAGGTTTGTGATAATTGTTGGAGAGAGTTGGAGCTGAGGCTGAAAAAGTCAGTGGGGTCTCTTCAGTGGGTTCTGAGCCGAGGGTCAAGAACTTTGGAAATTTTACCACACGGGAATCAGAAGCCAGAGACTCCCGAGTGCTGTTTCCAGACAATGAGATTGGAGTCTTAAACACAGACCTAAGTCCTGGAAAGATCCCTTAACAGATAAAGCAGAAATATTCTGAATTTCTGTCAATTCTTTGGACGTGTGGTAAGTGGTTTTGTAATGTGTCACCCACCGTACAAGGTTAAATGGGTTTGCACAGGCAGCAGCCTGAAGCAACCTCGTGAAAATGCTGGCTCAGGCATTTCAATGTCACCCATTGCATTTAGTGCTGGAGGCAGTTTTGAGGCAGGGAATGGGCTCCTCCCAGCAGGAGAGCCCCCCACAGTCTGAAACCCCTGTCTTCTGTTCCGCAGGAGCAGCGATGGACGCCTGTGTACTGCAGTCTCGCTGCCGCGTGCCTCAAGAGCCCTCTGATTGAGAAGCCAGGAGGAAAAGTAAGACTGCTTTCTTGTCTTGTTGAATGCTGTAACTTGAGCAAAATGGCCTTCCTTTCTTTTCGTCTCAAGCGATGGGGGAACTGATCCAATCCATCTCATAAGAGTAGTTGTTGAAAGTCCTGAACTTCAACTCTTTGGTTGCTACTAGTGAGACTTTCCCTTGGCAGAGTGTTGAGTCCGACAGACATGGCTGGAGTACCCTTGACCTCAGCATCTGCCTCCCCTTCCATCCCAGTGAATCTTCTCCACCTCAGTCTCTTGAGCTTCCCTGTCCATCAGGGCTTGTTAGAGGGATGCAGGTACATTTACAATCACGCATCTTAGTGTGATGTTCAGACACAACTCTTTGTTTTAAAATATGTGTCACTTAAGCCATCTTGTAGCATAAAGATGTTGCCTCTAAAAGTTGTATGGGTCATGAACTGTTCTTCTGGACTTGGAACCAGACCAATGTAGGACTGGTGCAACGGGAAGTGTGGGGCTTTCTAGAGTTGTACTGTTTTGGCTCAAATCCAAGGTCTGGCCTCCATTAGCTCTAGATTTTGAGCAAGTTCCTGTTAAAAGAAACATCATATACCAGGTCTTTTGTTTTGTTTTCTTTTGTTTTGTGGGGCTGTTGCAAAGGTGAAATATTTTACTCCATATTCACAACGCAAGTCTTTCTTTAAACTTGTCTTGTTTTCTGTCTAGCCAAATCTTGGATGGGTTATGCAGATGAGTTGACTGAGCAAAACAGAAAGCTAAATAGTAAGTTTGGGCAAAGCACATTTCCAACTGGCTGAACTGGAGAAACTGGAAGACAGCAATACACTTTAGAATAGTGAAGAGAACTGGGCAGTGGGGGCCCCTGCCTTTAATCCCAGTTCTTGGGAGGCAGAAGGAGGCAGACCTCAGTGAGTACGAGGTCAGCCTGGTCTACAAAGAGAGCTCCAGAGTAGGACAAGACTGTTATATAGTGCAACACTGTCTTGAAAAAAAAGAAAGGAAGGAAGGAAAGAAAACAAAGAGAGAAAGAAGAAAGGAAGGAAGGAAGGAAAGAAGAAAGAAAGAAAGAAAGAAAGAAAGAAAG
>LOJH01019974.1:5713-20969 GCA_001685095.1 Ellobius talpinus | reverse complement strand
GATATTGTTGCATTTGCCTGGATAATTTTTTGTAATTGTAATTTATAATTGAAGCATTTGTATCAGAACACAGGACTGGGAGGACACTGAGTATACCAGACTGTGTGACCCGATTTGTACTGTGTACTAATTTTCTCTAATAAATGTTTAGTTATACTGCTGAATTTGGTCTCACTGTGTCATATTCTCATGATAAAGCAGGGAGATTAATAGTCCTGACATAGCACACATGCACTTTATTCTCGAGCCCCAAAACTGAAAATTTATAGTATGGAGATCTTAGATGATGGTTAATTTTTGGGTCACTTTATTCCTGGGTATGTCTCTGTTTCTGGAAGATAAACTAATATACTGGAAAAATGGTAAAGATACCTGCCCTGATGTGAGACCACCCAGTCCTTTTAGAACCTGGATGAAAAGAGAAGGCAAGTTCTCTGTGCTGGGACATTTGTGTGGATAGTGCTCTGAGATGAAGGCTGTGCCCAACTACTCTAGAACAAGACTCTAGGATCTTGAGGACAAGCTGGGCTCAGCATAGCCATCCCCTAATGCCTCCCCTTAAAATAGCTTCCGAGAGCTTTTCTCTTGACTGCCGTGCCCACTGTAGCTGTACAAACTATTTCTGCCCTTTTCATGATTCTTCTGTCGCCCAGTGCCAACCTGTGAATAGTTTCTAGGTGTGGCGCCATGTCTGTGAACATCAGCACTACAGATTTCTTAGTTCTCAGGCTTTCAGACTCCGGCTAGTCTCCCTGGTTCTCTGTCCTAAGGTTTGAACTGGAACTCAGCTTTCCTAGGCTTCAAGTCTACAGTGAACAGCTGAGGAGACTGCTGAGCCTCGATCACATGAGCCAATTCATGCTTAATTAATTCCTATCTACCTACCTACTTATCTATGGTGCTCTTTCAAGAGCTCTGCCCACACTGAAATTTCAGAGTACCTGGTAGCTGTAGTAGGCTGGCTTGGGGCTCAAGAGAAAAAGTGCACTGTAATTGGCACATAGAGCATGAAGGCTGAATCTCCTATAGATAACTAAATTTTTAGTAAACTATGGTAACTTTGAAAGTTACTAGAAATATGTAAATGGAACTTCAAGGCAAGCTGAAAATTTGTTCCCATCAAAGATAGCAAAAGAGTAATCTGGTAAGTTCTTTGTAAATTCACTTAGCTCCTAAACATGAAATAGCTTCTGACAGTTCCATCTGAATTGGCTTCGGACTTGGAAGAAGTTTTTAGGGGAGATGTTAACCTCAAGTTACAAGATGTAAAGAGTCCAAGTACCAGGCCACAAACATAAGAATACACTGGAGATCAGTTCTGTGACAATGTAGAGCCTGGGCTTGCTTTTGCTTTTACATTTTATTTTCTGACACAGGGTCTTACTGTGTTGCCCTGTATACAGGGCTGGCCTGCAACTAGCTTTGTAGGCCAGGCTTGCCTTGAACTACAAACAATCCACTAACCTTCCTCCTCAGAGCTAGGATTAAGAATGTGGACCTCTGCCCAGCTGATTTTTTTTAAACAATTTAAAGTGATTGGAAAACAAAATAATTTCATGACACATGAAAATCACATACAATCTAGATTTTGATGCTGATAAAGTTTTATTGAAAAACAGCCACACTCATCCATTACCAGTTGTTTATGGCTGCTTCCAAACCAAAAAGCTATGTAACTTACAAAGATCTGCTGTCCATAGTCCAAATCATTTATATCTTGCCCTCTAGAGAACAGCTGCCACTTTCTCTACGAGTTGTGCTTCAAACTTGGCTGGGATTTAAATCTTAGAAACATCCTGGGCTAATATTTTATGATCTTTATTTTTTTTAAACAATTTCCCATAGAATGTGTAATGTGTGGAAGGGGACACAGTTCATAAATGCAAAAAAAGAACAGCTATATTAGCTTAAAAATGAGTCTCTTAATTTTTTTTGAGCCAGAAGAAATTCATTTCACATGAAAATACAATATTCTGGAGATAACTATTTGAAACATGATTGCATTATTTAAGAACTTAGAAGCTTATAACATAGAAACATTGATAAAAATAGGCACCAGAGGAGAAGAAATTTATACAATTGGCCAATATATAGTGAAATCTATTCTGTGTTGAATCAACAAATGGCTAGTTTCTACTTCAGTCAGTATTAGAGAATGCAGAGGGTTTTAACTGAGTAGTGCATTAGTTAAAGTGAGAAACAACATTTCTGCTTGTAAACTCAACTGAGTTGAAAAGGGTGTATCTATGAAACTGCTGTAAAATACAGAAATTAGTTTAATGTTTCAAATAATACATTCCCAACAGGGAATATGGACCAAATAGAAAAAATTTTTAAACTTAAAAATCTCTTATAAGCTATTAAAAATAACTGAAGCTCTTTTCTAGTATTTTACAATGTTATAGAAGCAAGAATTATAAACATTGACATTTCAAATACAATTTTACAAACTTTACATTATTTACAAACTCTTCATACTAAAAGCTTTTTAAAAATAAGCTTTAAGGATCAATTTCAATTTGCTATTCAAGTGTTTCTTAAGAGAATACAAAGTAACGACCACCAGCTACTACAGCTGGAAAAAACAAGAAGAACAAGATTTGGCCAAGAATTAACAGTGTGAATTCAGACTTTTATAAGCAATTTTCAGTTTATCTAAAAGTACTTAAATACACTTTGGATTTTAACAATTTATGGGACTCATCAAGCTATTGATTTTATCAGTTTACTGAGTTTTAAAGTAATGATTACAAAATTTACCCATTTAGAGATATTATAAAGACAACTAATTTTGTACTTCTCAATTCTCTGGAGCAGGCGTTAGGAAACTCTTCTAAAGCCCAATTAGTTTATTGGCCTGTTCCAAAATAAAATCATAACCAATAAAGCAATTCAATTAACTTACTTTCAACATAGTAATAAAAATTCCTTTCACTATAAACTCCACTCCATGGTGGAAGTGGAGATAAAATTACTATTGAAGAGAAAAGAAGAATAACATTTCATCAAGAGTAAACCTTTATATAAAGGCAAAAATTTAACCTAAGCATTGACAATCTTCAGCAATCTGTAAGTCACCAAAGCCGCGATTACAGCCACAGTCCCAATAAGAAAGCCCAATGCTAATTTGTAACACTGGTTATTAGCAGCCCAAAGTAAATCAAACCAAAGGGAAGACCTTTCACATTTCATACAGAGCTAGAAAACAATTTAACAAGATAAAGAATATACTGCAGTATTCTTACTTTTAACTTACATGATGCAAATATTTTTAGTACAAATTATAAAGGCTAATTTATGTTAAGTAGATATTCTGAAAAGTTGTAGAACAAAATAAGTTTTATATGGCCTTGAGATTTTGATTTAAAAAAATGTTGATCATTAAGGCAAATGCTTTCCAGATGATAACATAACAAATCCATGGGTGTTTTTAAGACACTTGAAGGAGCCCACGTACTAGACTATCACAGAAGTCAAAAGTATGTGGGGATAGCCATCTTTGGGTTACCCACTAGAAAGTGCTCTGCAAAAAGCAAATACTGCTTTCCCTATACAAACTGCATCTCTTAATTAGCAAAATGCACCAACCCACATATTAATACAGGCTAGTATAATACATGACTACTAGCCAAATTACAGGAGGCATGGCATTTGCTTATCTGCTATATACAGCAAATGAATTTTACCTTTCTTACTTTTCAAGGTATACTATGACCACTCCAAGGAAATTTCTAAAATACTTAGCAAACTCATCATCATAAACTATGTAAGGTTAACCTGGTCTTTGTTTTATATATCATTAGGCTTGGTTAGTTTGTATATTTAAAGGCTGGCTCATTTATCTTACAATGGACACCAGGGTTTATATCTTTGTTTAGAAGGGCAGTGGGAACCAAGATGGCCACTATGTAATGGATCCTTCTATGTGCTCAGTCTGAGACAGTGAATTATTACAATGGCCACTATTCTCTGGGAAACAGAGCTTGGGTCTCTGATGATATTTCAATCTGTATGTATCAGTCATGCAACTATCAACTGAGAAATAGGTCGTTAGTGAAATTGCTTCATTTGGACACACAGAACTGGAGTATTGATGTGGTTGGCACGGTGCGTCAAGTGCTGCTTCTGAGTCTGCCTGAGAATCATGAGCTGCAGAACTGGAAGGGTAGTTGTGGGCGATGCGCTGCCTCCCTTGGACAGCATCTTTGTCGCTTTTGTGGATCATGTGCACACTCCCTTCTGAGCTTGGTCCTGATGCAGTACTCAAACTGTGTTTTGGAAGATTGGAGGAATTAACTTTAAACATCTCTGTAAGTCTGGTATCAGGTATAAATTGCGCTCTCTCTAACTGTGGCACACTGGGCGCAGGATATTTCTTTGGCGGCAAAGGGGGTGGTGAGCTGCGGCAATGGGGTTTTGGCATTTGACAGCTGTCAGTGTTGCAGGCTGATTGCAGTGTGTGTCCTCTGGATAGAGAGTTCTCAGAGTAACACTGCTCAGAAGTTCTCCCGTGTGAAGACAATGGTGACGGTGAGACCTTTTCTTTACTGTTGACTCTAGTTCCAGGCACAGAACTATCATTAGTGTGAAATGGCAAGTCTGTTCCTTCAGAATTTTCTACTTCATGCCACTCAGAAAACTTGGTCCCATCAGAGTTTCCCATTTTTTGCTCATTGGTCTGGTAGACATGATCTCTTGCACTATGGTCCTTAAGTGTTTGTGGGCTGGCTGAAGGGAAAAACTTGTCACTGGTTTCGCTGATATGTGACCTGAAATTTGAAAATAAAAATACAAAGTAAAGCCAAATAACTGCATAGAGAAACTAAATATTTATCTTAGTTTGATTTTCCCAATTTATGGTTTATACTTTTACAACACAGCAGTAGAAATGGGGACTGTTTTGTAGCCATGCCAGAACTGTACATATATGACTATCAGAAACATCCATCACATTAAGAATCATTATCTCTGTTTCTGTAGGTCAGGGTTGTGGGGGTGGAGAGACTGAAAGCAGGGCCTGTCCATGCTAACCATGCACTCCAGTATATCACTACACAGTCAATCCCCAGATCACATTCCTAGGAGTTAGAAATGTGATCTTAAAAAACATTTCAAATTAAAAACACTGAAATTACATTTATTTATGATAAAATATAACATACAATTTAAGGTAAATGTTACAAGTGAACAATTCAAAACTTTAAAACATTTCCAGCCAACATTACAATGCTTATAGGCAGCAGAGGTAGAGAAACTTAAATTCTGATATATAACACATGGTTTAACCAAGACTGTCTTGCGGTAATCGGTGATTTTAAAGTAAAGAGAAATAAAATTATTTTCTCCTATTGTAAAGCTATTTTTCTTCCATGAATTATTTGGGTTGAAACAACAGAATGGCATGGCTCAGTAAATACAACTATGAGGAAATCTCAGTTTCACTGCTTTCATATGTCACTTGATCTGAACTGCGATTTCTATGTTGTGGTTTTCTGTAAATACAGTAGACTTTCCTTATTCATGGTTTTAGTTATCGAAGGTCAACTGCAATGTAACTCATTAAATGCAGAATTCCTGCCATCATCAATTCAGTTTTAAACAGTACAAAACTGAGTAGCATGCCATTTGGGACCTGACCCGTCCTGTGTGCAGTTTGCCCATGCTGTCGGAGTCCTACCCCTTCCCTTCAGCTATTACACTGATGGCTGCTGTGTCCTACCCAGTGCGTGTGCCTACCTAATCCCGGCCTCCAAGTGCAAGCATAGTGACTGATATCAGCTCTGAGATGCCAAAGGAAGTGCTAATATCTACAGTAAGAATCCAAGACCGTGGAGAAGGAAAATGAAAGTCATGCTGGTTTTGTTTGCACCTCAAACTACAAAACCATCAGTGCTACAGGGTTAATAACAAGAGGCATTAAGCATCTCTAGGCAAGTATAAGAAAAAGCCAAGGACATTGGTACTACACATGTATTAAAATAATAAAGAACTGTACGCAGCAGTTTGTAGGCAATTTACCTTAGGCCTACATGCTATTAAATAATACCGATAAAATATGCATTGTAATGCTTTTAGATTAGAAATATACCTGTATGTCTTCTGCCAGAGTTCCAATTATATGTAAATTTAGGAACTGAAATTTTCCTATTTGTAAATATCTATGGTTACCTTTTTATGAAATGGCTTTTTATCTGCAGATGTGATTCTGGGTAGAGCTCATGACATTTATCACCTGCTTCCAAGTCCTGGGTTTTTTCCCTAAAACCTGGGGTAGAAATGGGGGGAACATAAAATTATTTAAATTATCTTACAGACTCTATCCTACTCAATTTTACATTTATGTAAGTAAGCTAACGAAAAATATGCAAACCTTTTGTGCAAGTAAAGAACAAAAAGCACATTCTTCAACACAACTAAAAATAAGACACCCACCGCCCCCACCCCCACCCCCAATTTTTCTGTTTGTTTAATGAAATCTACTTGTTCTTAGTATGTTGGCAATCCCAGAGCAGTGTTATTCTGGCTCATGTACACTTCCCCAGGGCATGTGCTTTACTGAGAAAATGTTACGGGAAGTATCCTGCATCTGAAGACAGTAACTCTAAGAATGCCTATTACCATTACAGCTGCCTCCTTTATGCCATGAGAAGCCATTTGCCTTACCTCATGGGAATGTTTAGGGACATCAGTTGAATTAAAATGGTGGGATGGTATTAAAAAGCACAGAAGACAAACTCCTACCTATCAAGGCATGTACATCAATTTTATTAAATTATTATCATCTTCTGTGTACAAACAGACTTTGCAAGGCTACATAACTTGCTCAAGATTATATTGGTAGCAAATGCAAAACCAGATCTGTATAATTCAAGCCTGTGCATTCCCTCTCCAGTGCTGGGGATGGATTTGAGGGCTTCTACACAGCAGGCAAGCACTCTGCCACTGGGCTCTACCCAGGCTCATGTCCACTCTCTTCTCTTGTGTGACTTAACTTACCCACAATTCTAACAATGACTCAAGTATTTTGAATGTTAAAGGCATATGAAAAATAGCTTTACAACTTGATTAGATATTGTTAAGTAACACTGTAAATTCCAAATTCTAAATTCCTATTTTCCTGTTTAAAAAAATATTTAGTACCTGAGAAGCAATATTGTAGCATGTAAAAGGCAGCAGCTCTCCCTCCTTCTAGTTCTTTCTAAACATCGGTTCTTAGAAGACTGTCCACTAGACAGGCCTTAACAATATTAATGTTCAGAGTAAAGTATCTGGGCAGCCTTACTTAAAAGAGCTCTTAGTAATTTCCGCCTCTATTTGACTAAAAGCTAAAACCGAGAAGGTGTGCGACAAGAGGCTGAGACATCTGCATTTTACAGCAGTTTACCTAAGGGCATCCTTGTTTCTGAAGCAAAGGTTTGAGGAACCTAAGAATCTGAACAGCTAAGCACAGGAGATCTGAGACAGACAGGGTAACATTAATAAAACCACAAGGACAAACTTATAGCCAAAACTTGGAAGTAACTTTGGAATTTAGTAAATTACTTTGTGAATCCCCTAACATCAATAGCTGGAATTTGTGCTTATAGCAACCGTGTTGTTCACTGCCACACACTTGTGGTTTTCAACAGAACAAAAATCCAATGAAGCACTGGAAACTGGCTCAGAAGGTGACACCAAGTCTGAGGATGTGACTTTGATCCCTGGGACCCACGAGACAAAGGGAGAGAACTACCTCCCTCCCAGAAGCTGTTCCTGTGATCTCCACATGTGAACTGTGGCCAGGATGTGTGTGTGTGCATGTGCAAGAACATGTGTATGCAGATACGGATATATACACACACACCTACACATTGTTGGTGATATTGTCAGTGGTAATATTTAAGCTTTTAGATAAAATTTTGGAAAACTTGTATCTATTATTGTCATTTTTGCATTTTCCTAATACTCATATTCATGGTGATATTAATAAATAGCTAAGAATAAAATTTATCAATATCTTAAAGATTTGAGTAACTTAGCACAAAGCAGGTCCCTTTCCCCAAATTTTAGATGTTACAATATCATGCTCAATAAAATACCCTTTAAAGTGGAAGTATCAGTGATTTTAATGAGTGGTGTCTGAAATGTACCTACTCTGGTTTCACGGTTTATATTGCAAATATCCTTGACGAAACAACCACTTTGGTATGTAGAGTCATAGAAGAGTGCTGGCCATTTCTAGAACAAACAACAAAACCTGACATTTCCCAGCTTCCTTTCTGTGTGAAACTGGACCTTCTTCATAAATGAAGAGGCCACTACTCGAACGGTCCACATGCAAACTTCTGTAGGGATGCGGCCAGGCATCAGAGCCATGCACTCCTTTCACCGGTTTGTTTTGTTTTTTTGGAAGCACTCTTTTAAAGTCAAACATTTCCCGCCCGTTATCTAGGTTTGCCTTTATTCATCTTTCCGAAGCTTGATCTTCATGACATAATCCTCAGAAACAAAATCTGCTACAGACCAATCCTGTTTTGAGATTATGAAGAGCTCTGAAACACAAAACTTGCCACATTTCCTGTCCTAGTTGTTGATAATAGTTTTCTGTTTTAAAAAACGCCAGTGGTAACTATTCTGCCAACAATCCCCATTCACACTGAGACAGGCTGGGGAAGTCAGGGAGCTTAGCCAATGCTATACTGCTGGCAGGAGAAGTACAGTTAGGGGAAAGCCTTGGCTGTTCTCACTCCCTGTGAGCTCGCATTTGCATATGGCATTAAAATCTAAGCCCCCAATCACCCATCAGCATGACGAAACTAAGACAGTAGTTTAAACATCTGATAACATGAACATTCTTTTTTCCTTTTTCATGTTTTAAGATGCAGCTTAGGCAGGCAGGCCTAGAACTCATGATCCTCCTGCCCCGGCCTCCTCTACACATACCACCAGTATATGCCACACAACAATATTTTTAAACAAGGAAATGCCACAGAAAATACCCAACTACCTAGCATTACCAGTTTGCTATACAATTGAGAATTCTTGTTCTCTTTTGTACTTCTATCTGTTCCCATTCATTCTCCTGGTCCTAACTTATCTGTTTGTCAAATCTATGAACTGAAGGCTACAAAGAAAGCAAAAGGAACATAAGCTTACAAATCACTGAGGTGCTCTAACTTAGGTGGCCTTTTAGTCCCTAAATAGAACTTCTTGGTATTTTATAAAACAAACAAATCTGATCATTCTAAACTCAACCGGAAAGTACTGTTGACTAAGATAAATGTTACTCTAAAAGAGATCAATAGTTATGATCAGAAAGTTAAACTTTAGAAGTGACTTAAAGCTGTAGATTAGCATTATTTAATCATTGTACACTGATTAAAATTCATTTAACTTTGTGCCCAATGAATACAAATATGGTTTGTAAATATATAATAAACATTTTAAAAGAAAAAAGTTAATTACTTAAAAGAAACAAACAATTCCTTCCTTGTACCGATTATTCACACACTAAGCAGCAGGAGGCAGCAGAGGACTTATAAACATAGCTGAAAATTTAATAGCACTGTGGCAGGCATTCAACCCAGTGGTTTGAATTCAGAATTCCAACTAACTTAAAAATAGATGTGTTATTTCTCTCTGCTGCTGACACAGACATCCACATGTCTTTACTGGGAGTTTTGGCTCCAAGGTCTTTATAAGCCTGACAGTCCAATTTTAACGTTAACCCAGCACAGAAGAAACCTCAGTACTAAGGCAAGCGACTCTAACTCATGTTTACTGCTTCTGTAAGAAAAACAGAACACAAAATTCCAGATGCTGAAATATACGCTTTGTCTAAGGCTTGTGTCTAGAATAGGTTCATGGAGAAATACACTCACATGAGCCAAGACAGTACAATCTTCACTCGATGTAGCGAGGTTTAAAAACACAACGCTAATTATTATAGTTCTCAACTTACATACTTATTTCAACTTATAATTACAAATGCTAAGCATTCAAGAATAGGAATCTAAACACTGACTTATTTACAAATAAAATGTAATTAAATATTTCAGGAGAATCATGAAACTTTTAACTTTCTAAAAATATTTCATCCATATACTGAAAAGATAGTGAGATAAGTTAGTATATAGCAATCTGTGCTACATAAGACCTAAGTTTTGTAATGTTATAAACTAAAACAGTAGAAGTTAGTTACTTCCTTTGTCACTGGGATTATATTTTAAGGAAAAACAAATTTGTTATTTTGTTATAAATGAATTCCAACACTACAAGTTTAGTTCTTTAAAAATGCATAGATTATATTTCATAAAAGTTCAGAAAAGATTAAAAACTAAAAGTGGCACAAAGAATATACAAATGCCCTTCAAATTATCTAATATTAACATTTAATACCCTTTAAACACCAGAAAATAAGATGTATACATTATAATCTAATACCTCAGTGCTACCCCCATTACCGCCATTTCTACTACTTCTTTACCGCATAACTAATGACTTTTTGCAAAACCAGGCTGGTACTTTGAAGTTCTGTTTCGTTTGTTCTTAAAGCTCTCCATCTCCCTGGCTCCTCTGTGCAGTGTCCTCTCCTGTTTTCTTTTATATTTTTGCAGCTACTGAGACTCGGACCCTTCAGTAGCTGCTCCTTCCAGAGGCTCTGACTCCCACTGTTTCTCTTACTCAGCTTCCTTGCTTTCTGTCCTCTCTTGTCTTACAGTTTCCAGTTTTCCTGAATGATCGGTCCATATATAAGGTATTCAATACCATACGGAATGGTTACAAAGCACATTATTTTCCTGATTTCTGGACTTGGTTCTTCACTGAACAATAAAACCTATTTATCGAGGTGATGAGCTCAAGAACTTAAAGCTTAACACCATATTTCTCTTTCACTTCCCTCTTATTTTCTCAGCGTATCTAGTTATACTAGTCCCAACATGGCTTCTTCCCTTTCTCATCATGGATAGCTACCCACTACACTCAGTTCATCTTCCTGGACATGGCTAGTGCTTAGTTCATGACCATACAGTTATCTTTTAGGTTAAGGCAAAATTCAGATAATTTTCTCAGTGCTCAAAATTCACCTTTACACTGCTACCAAAGAGCACAAAGCTACAACCTGATATAGGTCCTATTAATTGCTCTTGCGATCATCTCGTAACCTCCACGTCTAAACCACTCCAGGCCTGCATTTGTCAAACTTCCTACATTCTTCCTGTATGATCATTTCTGACAGCGTACTCTTTGCATGTATCTTTTTATTGCATAGAAAAGAATTTGAAATACCACTAGGAATTTAGAAGAGAAGCTAGAAATTTCAAGTATCATTATGGCAACTTCAAGAATATACTTGTATTGCAGCAGAACTCATCATATGGTGATAAGGCTACAAGAATCTCTAGTAATAAAAAGTTGATGTCCTTGACTGGTCTGGACAGGCACTCACACACAGGGCAGATATTCACAGACACACATAGGAACGCAAAAGAGTAAATTTCAAAAACAAACAAACAAACAAACCAAACAAACCACTACAGGATTTGGCAGCACTAAAAAATGACTGTGAAGATGTTCACACTAACAGTGTTTACAATAGGTAAAAGGTAGCAACAACTCAAATGTTCATCAACCAATGAACACATAAGCTTTAAGAAAATGAAGTTCCTGGACAGCAACAAGACATGCCATCATGGATGGGGAAAGCCCAGGCGGCCTCAATCCTACACAAAGAATTGCAGGCTACTATGGAATGGTGAGAGCAGGAGAAACAGTCTTACCCATGAAGAACACACCGATTGGTTATCCAGTACCAAACGGTCAGCTAGGAAAACATGCAAATAACGTTCTAGACTCAGCAGATTGTATTCATGTACTTAAGGAAGATACATGTATATACACATATGCTTATAATAAAAAAAAGTGTCCATGGACTTGAAAAAAAGCAAAGAGGGACATGTGAGAGCTTGTAAGGAGGACAGGGAAATGGGAAGTGATACAATTATGTTATTATCTCAAAAAATTAAAGAAAATGAAGTTCTCACGTGTTACAGCATGGATAATCCTTGGGGTCATTATGAATAAAATGACCCAGATACAAAGGATATATAAAAGCCTATCTACATGAGGCACCAAGAACAGCCAAACTTGGTGGCAAACAAGCCAAAAGAACCAGAGTGACAGTTACAGTTTAATTTCTTGAGGGGAGAAGAGGAAGCTGCTTAGTGAGCAGAACGCTTAGCTTTCAATTAAAGAAGTTTGGGAGATGGAGGCGGTGATAGCTAATGACACATAAAAATAAATTAGAATGATAAATTTTGTTAAGTATTCTTTACTGAACACTCATATTCATTGTGTAAATTCGCTGTGAACAATAAGGTCTTCATCCTCGAGATCTCCATGACCTGGTGTTTTCATACCCACCAGGAAACAAGGAACATTCACTGAACTTGCAGTTATTGTTCATTTCACTGACCTCTGCTGTGATTTCTGGCCAACCTTTTACTGTTTCCTGTAATACTTGTTACTTAGACTTTTATCGGGTTTTTAAAACAAGCCAGGCATTTTACTATGGGAAGGGAAAGTTACTTCCTTAATATAAAATGTTTCCTCCTGATAGCAAACATTTGATGAAAACAAAATAAATTATCAAATAATCATTTTCAAGGCCTGTAACCTGGAAAATAAACTCCACAAAAACGTTAAGGAGGATAAGGACTAAAATGTTTGATAGTTGGTTCTTTACGGCTGTTTACTGTAGAAAGGTACTCTCTGTCTGAATTCTAAAACTTCAAGGGTTCTCGTGCATCTCAGCAGCACCGCCCCTCTCCTCCCCCCGGGGCCCTCACGTTTGTCTGCTTATAAGCGTCTGCATATTTCTAGCAAGTCACCTGTAATAGTGCCGCACCATCACATTCTATTTCGAAACTGATCCTTTCCTGATGACTGCTTGTCAGTCTTTCTTAAGTCTATGGTATCATTTCCACTATTACACCCACTTCACTCAGCTCTAGGCATTTGTAAACTACACTCTCCATTCCCCCTGCTATCATTACAGCTATCACACATACTTAATTCAGCTCTAGGGATTTCTTAGAACTCACATTCCATTCTTAAAATTAGGCCTCCTTATAATGGTTACCTTAGACAATGGGGAGTGAGTAGAAAAACATGTGCCACTTCTAGTGTGACATTTAAAGAGCCTAGAGATGGTTTTCCATGCCATATGTTCCTTTCATTCCTATAATTACAATACTGCTTGTATGAAACCTTGACTGACACATTGCACAGATATGAACAAGGCATAAACCTGTGACAAGACACTGAAATCTTGAAGCTAATACCACTGTGTAAGTGTTATAGTTAATACTCCCAAACTGACAGAGTCTAGAATCGCTTAGGAAACATCTCTGGATATGAATATAAAGATTGGGGGACTGAGGTAGGAAGACACACACTAAATATGGGCAGCACCATTCCATGGACTGCAGCCTGGACTCAATATGAGCATTCCTTTTTCCCTGCTTCCTGGCTGCAGATGCAATGTGTCTCAGCTACCTCAGCTTCCTGTGGTCGCCCATCCTCGCCATGCTGAGCTCTAAGACTCTCAGAGTGTAAGCCAAGATGACTCAAGTCGCTTCGTCAGGTATATCACAGCAACACGAACACTGACTAACACAGTAAGCTAGAACCTGTGTACCCTGATTGATGTTTCTCTTTCTCACTGCCTAGAGTAGCTAATGCCATCCTTTAAAAGCCTTTGAGCATGAACTTCCCTTATGGCAGGGAGACCAGCTCTGGTTTGCCTTTTGGTGAGGGTATCTGGTATCTTGGTCTCAGTTCTGGTTCAAAATTTAAAGCAGGGGGCCCATTATCTACATTCTGGCCTCAGTTCTGGTTTGCCCTCTGAAGTTAGGGAGTGCAAAGACGTCAGTCCCCACTCTAGGTCACCCTCAGCAGAGAATCCAGTCTCCCCCAGTACTATTTCCCTCTACAGCTCTTCCTTATTTATGGACTACACAGTCACTGTGGCAAGCCACTCTGGTTCCTCACTGTTCATGTCCTCCATATCCTATCAAAACTGTCCCCTCCAACGACTACAAAGCCCAGTGAAATGACCTAGCTAAAATTCCTGACACACAATTCAAATAAACAATTTAAAATATATTCACATAACTCAAAGAGGACATGAATATATTCAAGAACACAAACAGCTGGATAAAATGAGTAAGTCAATTCAGGATACTAATAGAAGTCAATAAGGAGATAGCAATATTGAAGAAAAAATAAATGAAAATGATAGAAATTAAAAATACAATAGGTGAAATAAAAGTTCACTGGAAAGCTTAGCCAATAGAATGGATCATGCGGAGGAGAAGATTTCAGGACTTGAAGGCAAAAGAGAGGAACTGGATTATTCAGTCAAGGTCAATGATAAATTAAGAGTATATATGCATATAAATATATATATTATTTATACAGATAAGTTAGATAAACAGAAAATCTTTGGAACACCATGAAAAGCAAAACTGATGAATTATGAACATAGAAAGAGAATAGGAAATACTTTCAATAAAATCACAGAACATTTCCCAAATCTTGTGAAAGAGATACCCATCCAGATATAAGAACATCGTATAGATAGGACAAGAAAAGAAACCCATATCATATAGTTAAAACACTAAATATACAGGACAAATAAAGTATGCTGAAAGCTGCAAGTGATAAGGGCCGACCTACAAATTAAGACAAGTCTGTCAGAATAACTGCTGACTTCTCAATGGAAACTTTAAAAGCCAGAGGCCCTGGAAATATATAACTCAAATTCTGAACAAAATTACCACAGCTTAATAGATCTAGCAAAACAATATATACTGAATGAAGGAGAAAGGAAAATTTACCATTACAAAAGCAAGCTAAAGGAATTTATCACCCAAGACTAAGTCCTACAGAGGGTACCTGAAAGATTTATTTCAGACAGAAAGGAAAGATAAGAGGCCCACAGAAAAAAACAAGAAGGCAGTAGTTATACAAGAGGACAAACAAAAAAAACAAAACCCCTAAAAAAAAACAAACCTACAAAATCAGAATGAAAGGAATCAATACACACTTTTCAACAATAATTAATAATTAAATATTAATTAATGATATCAATGTTCTTGGCAAAGACAGAATGTAAAAAATTGGATTAGAAAATAGAACCTTTCCTTCTTTCCTTCTGTTGCTTTCTTTCTTTCTTTTTTTGGTTTTTGGAGACAGGGTTTCTCTGTAGCTTTGG